>OFHS01001195.1:7985-30279 GCA_900245855.1 Calvadosia cruxmelitensis
GCTGTAGACGTCTCTAGCTACATTTGTAAAGAGTATTCACAGCACTGATTGTTATAGAATAAACGTTAACAATACCTGTCTTCTTCTTTGGCAATAAAATTAAGATCTCCACTGTTTTCATGAGAGGAAGTGTCACGCTGCTTTGGCTCAGCATACTGAAACTAATAAATGATGATCTGTTTACCAATTCAGCCGCAAAAAAATCAATATCAATACCGCAAGAACAAAAAACAAACAGGCACTGAAACAAAATAGGGCCGTCTAAAAAAACACTTGATGTAAACATAGGTCTATATAGAAACTATAGGGGGCAGCTCAAATTTAACAGATATCTCCAAATCTGAGCTTGACAAAACAAAAAGAAATAGAAATTATTTGTAGTTGTATGTGTTTTATTGAAAAGAAATCAATTACAGAAATTAGGTCAAAGCATTCTCGAATCCACAGGGTTCTTGCAACACAGCTTCCTTGACTATCAGTCATTGGAATTAAAGAACAGTGGCACTTGAGGCTTACAAGTAAAAACATTCATTTGTTCAATCACAATTTTGGAAAATGGTCAGGAAATGCTTGAATACTGAAATTGGCGAAGGTATGGTGGTTTGCGACCAAAACAAATCGGAAAAAGTTACTGGTGACGCCGGTATTGAGTCATTGACAGATATCTTTACAAAGTGCTCATCAGCTCAAGAAACTGTATTACTTGGATAGAGCTAGTCTTCCTGGTAAAGGAGCAATTTGAAGTTTTCAAATCAAACAATCATACATTTTAAAATTGCATTAATCTCAAAATTGCGTTTGCAGGATTTGACAACTTGATTCTGAATGACAATGGTGGCGAGATAGAAATGAGAACATTCCTTTCTCAAGTGAATGTAAACAGGCCCTCAGTTACTTGACTTTGAATAGAGCCTACCAAATGTGCATCGGCACACACGGAAAGCGAATAACTATTGTTCACAAGACATCTATTGCTCTCTAACAATGTCTAATACTCTAATTCAAAGAAATTCTTGGTCACTTGGGAGGCAAAATAGAAACACGGTATCAGATTGTATTTTTAATCAAAACAATAAGTGCGAATCGATTAACACCTTCGTGGTTTCCATATTTACGGTCTATTGTTTTGTCCCAGGTATTGTCTATAAGAAGTATATTGTTCTCTGCGTTTTTCTAATTCGAAGTTTGCATAATTCGAAGTATATTTGTTGGTCCAAGAATTGAGCAGATTTCACTGTATGAACTAAATCAATGTCAATAGATCTGCACAAGTGGCCCCAGTCTTCCACTGTTAGGTTTCTGAAGTAAGTACAATATGTGTCTAAAATCACACATAAAATGTTCAGATTCTTTTTTATGCTAGGTCTATTATAAAAATTTAACTTTTCCGTTGCGAATCACAGACACTCAGTCTTGCTATTGAATTCACATGTAAGTGGCATGATGATCAACAGAAAACTACCAAAGTTGTGTTTGATTTTCATAATGGCAGATCGCTATTGTGCAACTGTGAACTAACCTGAGATGCTGGAGCATGTGATTGCACAGGAGATTTCTGTGGAGTTGATGTTCTCACAGGAGATTTCTGTGGAGTTGAAGGCGAACTTTGACTTGAACCCAACGAGTAAGAAGATAACGACAGACTGCCTACTTGGCCGGGTGGTGGATCTGTGTCAAACTGTGATCTCTTTTGCTGAAATAGCTTTAGCTGCAACAAGATAGAAAGCCAGAAATCATTGCAAGAATGGCTGATGCATGCTTCTTGTTGGCAAAATGCAGGACTTAAAAAAACCATCTTCTACTTGCACAAATGTGTACATATGAGGTCTGCACACAACAGATTCTTGAAATCGAAAAGACATATTACAAATTTGAAAGCAAATGTTGTTTCCAGTATACGCCACGCAGTTCTTGAATCCGATCTACCTAGAGCAGGGGCCAACGGCATGAGCTAGTTTCTCCGAATCAACAATAATAATAAACGTTAGTTCACTTGCAGTGAGTCCAAGCTCTTATAGTGTCACACGGTCTGACGGAAAGAAATCCGCCGCTCACGAATTTCTTTCCAGCTTCGACACAATCAGAAGAACACAGACTAACCCACTGTGACTGTGCGATTGTATTTGTATGATTTGTAGGCAAACTGCACAAAGTCACATTCTGGACAGCGCCCAAAAGTCAAGCCAACATCTTAAACCTAAACAACTGTAAACTTTAGCCCTTGGAAAATAGCAGTAAAAGCACCCTTTATCGAAGTATTAGCTCGGCGTTAAGACGAGCAACAACAGTTAACAACTGAAAACGTAAGCAACTGAAATTCTTCTTTTAAATCAGACAACACTAACCTTACGCTTGGCTGAAGCAAGCTTCTCTTGCCGAGAAATTTCCGACATAGCTTATACAAGGTGCTATTACGGCGTCATAATAACAAGTGGAGGAACGATTTAGACAAGGTGATATCGATATCAAGGCCACATAAACAAACTGCTACCATGGACCTGTGATCCCGGCGGCCATCTTAGGTCCACGTAACATGGATTGCCTAATAAGAGAAACGTGTGAATGAGGCGCCAGTGGGTTGTTGCTCCGGTGATGTCGCGCAAATCAGGACGAATTTGTCAGAATTTTTCTCGTCATCAATGAGCCGATAAATTTTCTAAAATATATAAATAGACGTAGATTATTGTTTTCTATATGCTGAAGAATGAAAGTTTTGTCCGCGCAAGAATCGCGCTGCCTTGTAAAACAACAACCGCAAACAACCTTGATAATAACGTCACCGTGCCTTGTTGGTTTTGGATCTTCTTTCTTTATTCCAGGATATGTGTGCTTAACATTACTTTAGGTACCAATTGCAGAGAAGTAATTAGTTTCCGTGTTTGGAGGGATATACCCAAAAGCTGCTAAACAGATCAACACAGCCAGTACTAGAAAGAATTACAAATAAAATCTTCGACTACCGGGGCATTCAATTTGATCAATTATTTCAGAAATTTCACTCATCCGAGCACTGGACTCAAGGATTTAAATTCCGTTCTTATATGATTTGAAAGTAATTCAAAGAAATGCTTCAAGTTGTCGCAAAACACGTAATATGCTAATTACGCGATGTTTGGCCGTTGGTCCGCATAAATCGAACCTTATTGAAGACAACGAAGACTGGGACCGACACTGATGCGGCGACAACAAGATGCACGAAACATGGTGTCTGCTGCGAATGGGAAATTCTCAACTTGTTCGCAGCTGCTGAGGTACTTTACTCGCGTTTTTCACAGCCATTAGTTGATTCTTATCTTCATTAGAGATATTTCTTCCATTATTCGTAATTTTATACTACGCCGATGATAGTTCTAGCACCATTCTCGTAGCTGCATGATCCAGAGGAGTTTGAGTCATCTGACCTACATGTTGCATGATTGGCCTCTCCGCTCGCATCGTTTTGAAAATCCTTTTTTTTTCTCGTTTTAAACACTCGCTTTGATTCAAACAAGCAGTAGTATCACTTATGTCTAAAATTGTAATTTATATATGCATGTCTTGGGTCTTTTTTGCGTCAAAGTTGATTGCAAAAGATTGGCCACAATTTGATTGTTTGCTTTTCGTAATTTTCTATTTTAACCGGTAAAGCGTTTGCTTTCAACCGAAACAGTTAGTTGTTATTCCGTCTAATTAATCAATATGTTACTTCTATATTTTGTACGTTCAACGCTCTTCCTGAGATCAATATCTTTTTATCTCTATCTGCTCTGACTGCTCACAACGCTGATCCGGCTAGCTGGCTTGACAGGATCATTCCCACTGGTCATTGTGCTCTGGGAAATCTTTCTGTATATGGTAGTTTTGCTGTCTTCAGAGCTGCCAATGTAGCCTAGGTTGCCCAATATTTGTTGATAGTATCGTTTGTGGTTTTCATGTTCTGCCTTCGTACTGAAAAGTTTGTTTATCGTATGCCAAAGATTATACCACAGAGTGCTGCTCCAAGGCTACACCGTGCCAAAAGTAGAACATTTGGTTTACTGCAATTGCACCTGTCTTCATGCTAAATATGTTCGACATAGCCTGCAAATTTTTCAGAGGGGACATGGTAGAACTACCACCCCTGACAGGTATTTATGTAGGTACTGTGCGACGAAGATATGTGCCGTACAAGTCTTGCCTGCTGAATCCACAGCCACTCAGATTCTGAGAATTGTGCTTAGCCACAGATATTTATTTCTGAGAAATCTGCTCTGTCTGCGCAATCCTTCGGCCTACTGTAACTTTGTTATTTAACTGATACCCGCGGCTGTGCTGGGCATTTTAGATTTTAATCACATCAGTGAGAGACCAAATGCACAAAATAATTTGGAGATATTTCTCCACTGTGCAAAGTACAAAGATTCCAGTCTGGCACTGGCCTGCTTGCTGAAATCATCCTTGGTCATTTCATGTCAGTTTTTGTTACGAACTGTTTTGCCATTCAACGGTCAGAACCCTTTTTGAAATGGTGGACACCTGACAGCTCAATGGCCAGACTGCATTTTATGCTGTGCGCGGAGAATTTATTCCCCGCGCAAACTCCACAACTAATCCCCGCATCCGCGCAAGTCTCTGATTTTGACTAACTTTAACGCATCTTCAATTATTTAAATAAGAATTTGTACGAGTCTTATCCGCGCACCATCCGCGCATTTTCAAAGTCGAAATTTATGTTCCCCGTCAAGCAAACACAGAATGCAGACTGGCTCAATGGCACATTTTGGTTAGGAGTGTTTTTGGATAAGGTTCAGATAAGGTTGTTTGTGCTCCGCCGGAACTTGCAGGGCCAAGGACAAGGTGCCAGATAGAAGCAAACTTTTAATATAGATATTTACAGCAACTGTGATTGGATCCCTGACATCTGCAATGTTTTCCTGTTTTGTTTTAATGATCAAAGTCTCTGCGTGTGTAATTGGACTTTCCGATGGCAATAATTTGAACAGGTTCTGGCAGTTGCCAGTTAGATATGAAAGCTAGTTTTCTATTCAGTGGCGATAACGACTTTCCTCTTTCAATGCTTTTTCTTGATAGGTTTGCCATGTTCCTTTTTAATTTCGCTTTTTGATTTCATGTTTTTATTATCTTCAGGCAAGCTGAAAGCCTCAAGACTCAAATTACCGGTAAGACTGACTTTCCTCCAAATACTGTACGTAAGACATATTATGACTTCATAGCACACCAACATCACCTAGATATTACATTTTCTTACATATATAAATCTAGGTCTGCTAGAGTTGATCTAGGCTGAAACATCACAATTTATTTCATTCAAGGGAACACAATATTTGGTCCAAATGCACGTATGTGACCCCTGCTGTCAAAACCTGACTTCGTGAGGTGATTTTCGAAATTGAGTTTTAAACACCAGCGCATGCAACATTTTATGGGCTTTCAAATGGTTCAATCGGTTTTTCAATCTGATGAGTATAGCATATTTTACAAAGAAAAATGCAAACCTACTTGCGACGGAAATCGAAAACTCCACTTCAGAGAAAACGAGCGTTGAAGTTGAGAACACACTTTCCAAGAAAGATACCTTAGCAACGGGATATTATTGAGCACCACTTCCAATGAAAACTTATACAATTACAAAATAAAGCATTGCGAATCTATCAGGCATTCATCTGGGGTGAAATTTAATGACCTTTTGACCTTTTCGGGGGGTTGAACAACACACAGAAATGCAGTACAAAACACTAAACGTGCTGGTTACAATTTAAAGAGGTAACTATTTTCAGAGCTAAAGACAGATGAAACACGCGGTGTCTAAACGTTCATGAACCATGTCTTAACACAATCTATTGCAATATTCCTGAAGCAGCCTGTCCTTGTATTTCCAGACAAGCTGGAACAGCCGATAATTCCAGGAAGGCCACTTTTTCGCCTTGAATAACAACTTCCTGCAAAATGTAAACAACATAATGATTGCAAAACAGGCCGTCTGTAATACGGAACATAGTAACATACGCAACATGTTTTCGCTTTGCCGGTCTGATACAACTGATGACAATCTAAATAGATGCCATCGGCACGGCAACTACACTTTATAACGTCGAGCAACACATGCAATAAATGCCTAGACTGCTGTGCTGACACCTTTTAGCACGAATCACCAAGCGAGGCGCCGATGCTTACCTTCTTGAATCTTGAACCTTGCAAACAAAACAGCCAATTTCTTTCTCTATTCCTGGGTATAGCGATTGATTGATAGTTTGTAGCAGGCGTTTAACAACATCGCTTTGTAGAAAGGCTACGAAACGAACAGCGACGTTGTCGATTTCTGCTCCTCGATTCTTTAGTTTGGAAAGCCGAAGGAACATTAATGCAAACATCCAAAGCCATCATAGTCGATAGACAAGTCCATTTATTTGTCTCGAGTCACAACTTCACAAAATAGTGAAGCACAGCCGAATAGCGGATATTTTCTTGCAGACTCTAAATTCTAAACTTCCAAATGCTTTGAGTTGGAGAGCGGCTCGCGTCCATGGTTCGGGTCAGCACTCAAATAGCTACAACAAACTCGCCGTTTAGTCCAAAATGGTTCAAATCTTTGGTCCAATAAAACACAAATAGTACCACTTTCCATAGGATAAATTAAATGATATTTTTGTCCTTCCATTCTTGCAAAACAACTCGTAACACTGCAGCAATCTTTAGCTGGCAGGGCATTCGGCGACAATGGCGGCAAGCAAGAATGACCCTGGTAACGCATTTGAATGGCGATTTGAAAGGGTTATTGTTTTCTGATGCAAAACTTAACTTGCCCACGTTGAAGTTCACACATGAATTACCCAATCCACGATGAAAACAGAAATCCGTGCGGGGGGCCATCGGAATTCAAATTCTCACTTCGCGGGCCCATTATGGAAAATTCATTCGACCTCACGAAGTCAGATTCTGACAGCAGCGGTCACATATTTCTTGTGTGCGGTGTATTGCTGTGCAATAATATATGATTAAAAATAGTGGGATTCCTAATAGCTCACTTGCCTTGGTTATGTCAATGACATGGTGGAGCTTGTGGCCCCTATTGCTGACACACCCCATTACTTGATTACTTGACCGGGGCTGTCTCACTCCCGAAGGAGGAACCCCTCCCTGGACGCCTTCCATTTGTCTCGGTCACGGGCTAGTCGTGGCTACGCTGGCCCCAGGTGGTGTGTGAGGTCGTCTTGCCATCTTGTCCGTGATCTCCCTCGCAACCTTCTCCACTGCCTTGGTGTCCAGTTGGTGACTCTGATAGTCCACCTGTTGTCACTGAACCTGGAGATGTGGCCGGCCCATCTGTGCTTGGATTGCCTGATAGCAGAAACAATGTCCCTGACCCCGGTCTGTTGTCTGATCCAGGTGTTTCGGATTCTGTCTCGCAGAGTGATACCAAGCATGACACACCCCATATTCCACTGTACAAGATACCAAGCATGACACACCCCATGTTGACATTGAAATGTCTCAAATTGTAAACTTGTAAATACGTAAATGCTTACCTGTGTAGCACAAATAGGCTCATGCACAGTATGACTTTAACAACTTTTTGTAAAGTATTTTGCTAAACATTATTAATATTATTGTATATTTTGAAATATTGCGGGCCCTAAGGGAGACAATCTTTTTAGCTTATTAGGTCACACTCTCTAAATATATGGATGATGAATTGATGATGATGATAATGATACTGTGTGACTCTTGCTTTCAAAATAGTTGTGATATCGAAGATCGACCAAAATTAATATACAGGGTTCTTGAAATGGTTAGGTCTATTTCAATAGTGGACTAGTACTGTCTGCCAAGCAACAATGTTTATCTTTAATTCAGAGATACAGTGGAACCTGTCTATAATGGTCACCTTTTAGTCCTGAGGTAAATGACCTATATAGACAGATGGCCTTTTTGTCAAGGTTAATTTCTATAGAAAGTGTCATTTTGGGGCTATGAAGAGTGGCCTTTATACAAAGGTGGCTGCTCTATAGAGGTGACCATTAATACAGGTTTGACTGTACAGTGAAACTTGTCTATAAGGGTCACCTCAGGGACCTAAGGAAAATGCCCTTTATAGAAAGGTGGCCCTTCTGTCCAGGTTGATTTCTATAGAAAGTGTCATTTTTGGCTTATGAAGAGTGGCATTTATACACAGGTGGCTGCTCTATAGAGCTGGCCGCTAATACAGGTTTGACTGCATATGTTCTGATCTGAAGTGGATTACATGTTTGTGTGATTTTGTTTCATTTAATTAATTTTAGGTAAGACACTAGAAGCGACCGATGTGACCAAAGAAGAATTCCTCACCCGCCAAGGGTAAGTTTATCAAACATTTGCATGATGCACCTTGTGAAACCAACGTCTATTTCAGGCTAACAAGGACTGATTGTTACGGTAAATCATCATCATCTCTGTGAGATACGCGCACTAGGCGCTTTGACCTAATGACGAACAGTAGATATAAAGACGACCGAGGGGAGGGGGGCTGCAGGAAGTTTTAGCGGTGATGTTCTCGATACAGCTCTTGTATCCATTCAACCCATCGTTTAGCGTGCCCACTTGGGCGCCATTTGCCATCTACCATCCTGATAACCATGCCGTGGTCCAACCTATGTTGGCGTACCATGTGGCCAAAATACTTTATCTTTCTTCACATTGCACAGTTGTTTAGTGAAAGCTGTGGATCTCCGACTCGATGTGAAACAGATACGTACATTACGGGTAATGTTGTTTTAGGACTTACTTTTTGTTGGCTGCTAGAGATGACTGACTTTTACCTTGGTATAGAACAGTGGCGGTTCGTGTAGACGTTTTTGTATTTCTATAATCTCTTTTGACTTGCCTCTTGCACTGTTGCTTAGAAAAACACTTCAAATCTCAAATCTGGTTTTCTTGTAGTTAACAATGTTTGTTTCGATGAATAACAATTGACGTTGAATCATGTTCATTATTGTATTGCAGGCTGCAGTTGGCATTCAAGAAGCTTTTGTTGACTGATGTAAATTTTGCTCTCGACAAGAAGGTTGACCTTGAGCTGTAAGTAATGAAGTAAAATCTTTATTTTTCTTGAAGAATCTCGCTGCTGCATATAGTGTGGATACTTGGAATGACTGTCATTAGAGCAAATGATAATTGCATCTTATTATTGTTTTCCTTGTGGTATCCTTTACATTAAATTGGAGCCACCACTATTGCACATTCTGCTCCATCGCAAAGAGGTAGCAGTTTTGCAGGCGGCGAAAGCTCATGGAAACATTACCTCTTATGCAGCTATAAATAATTGCTTCTTTGTGTCGTTTAGATGGAACAATGCTTTTAAGTGTCACATCGATGCACTGCGAAGGCAGGTCAAAGAGAGCAAGGTTGGTTGGTCAGGAATATTATTTATTTATTATAAACTCATAGGCAGCCTTCTTAGTTGGACCGCTGATACTTGGGGCATTATGAATTTGCATTCCGTACTTTTGATTTCTGATCTGACTACATAGTAGCTTCTCGCGATCTTATCATGCCAGTGCTTCTCTCGTGTCTTTCTGCGTTGTAGTTGTCATGACTACATAGCAGTGTAGCCTACTCTGCAGTTTATACAATACTGTGAAACCTGTCTATAATGATCACCATTGGGACCTGAGAAAAATGATCTTTATAGACAGGTGGCCTTTCTGTCGGTTGATTTCTACAGGAAGTATCATTTTGGGGATTATAAAAAGTGGCCTTTATACACGTGTGGCTGCTCTGTAGAGGTGGCCGCTAATACAGGTTTGACTTTATTATATGTTGCTTGCTTCAGAATTGTATATGATAAACAAACGTGTAGAGCTGATGTAACTGTATTTCTCTCTAAAGGTGACTTGGGGCTGTTGGAAATGGGTGACTTTTATCTACAATGTAGTTTTACAGTAATATCTGCTTAGGACTTTCCTTCCATTGACTGTCATGGACAACAGGCCATTGTCACAGGTACAACTTTATTAACCTTAAAGCACCATCATATCACTATCTATCCTTCTCAATTTCCATATACATTTCACATTGACCACCTGTCCACCACTTGCCAATGTGCTTTAATTTGGCAGCTATGGACATAGTTGACTATCTATTTTATATCTGTCATGTTTTCTGACATCATTATGCTTTGTTTGTACCAGGGCTCATCTAAAAGTGAGATTCAAGCCAAATTGTCTTGTTTTATTGATGCCTCCATTGGATTTTATATCCAGGTGAGTTCTGCTGTTTATCCATGCAATCATATATGCCTTTGGCTGCTGGTTCAATGTGACATTCTGATCTATGTCTTGTCTTTGCAACAGCTTTTGCAAGAGTTCTGTGACATACACGACATAGATCTGCCATGGCGAGTACCTTCTAGCCAACTTGGAATCGAGAAAGGTTTGTAGCAAGTTTTGTGAAATGTGAGAAACTTGTGCAGAGAGATAATTTTTTTTAGCAGAAATGCAGGAAGTTAATGTGTGTTAGCTTAGAGAAAGGCAGTGTTATTTCTTGGTACTGAGGATAGCTAGAAACTCCACATCTGGAAACAAAAACAATAACCTGAAGAGACCATCATTGCTTGATCCCTTCAATAGTTCTTTTTATTAGACTAAAATTACCAAATGTTAGAAGCTATTAAAAGGCCATTTTTGACTCGTCTTGTAGGCGGTTGCTTAGGACAAACTTGACTGCAATAATAGTTAGCATGATGAGCTATGTCTACTCTTTTTGCAGTGTCAAGCTCAGAAAACAAAGATCATGTTGAGCGGCGTTTGTGTTTGTACGTTTGTCAAGATTGCCTGGTTCACCTTGGAGATCTAGGTATGTTACGATTACTGTTACCATGATCTGCTGCTCTCTTATGTATCTACAGTCAGCCAAACTCAATTCACATAAATCAGCTGTGCAATAAGTTGTGCACTGTTACAAGAAATAAGCCTTTTCCAATTGAATGCAAATGCTTCCTTCAGGAATACAGGTCATGATCCTGGTAGCACACTGTAGCTCCTTCAAAGCTTTCAGAAATTTGGAAAGAAAATAGATGGCAAAATTTTAACAGAAAGTGTTATGAAAATCGACTTAAAAGATGGGCTGAGTATAGCAGAACGCTGCGTTAAATGCAAACTGCTGTCAAATTGTGAATCATTTTAATGATTTTTTGGTCTGTTCTCATGAATCTAGGATCTCGGAACGAAGAGAGTAGCGTCGTATCTACCTCCCTTACTATGATGATATTATTTCCAGTTGTGTTGATCTCCAGGAATTTGCCTCCCTCAATAAAAGTTAGTCAAAACAGGGTTCTATAGGTGAGATTGTGTTACACTACAATCCAGTCTGTCTTACTGACCACCATTCTTTTATTTGTAGTAAAATGTTTTTTTTTGTATGCCTAAAATATGATATTAACTTTATTAAGTATTTGCGTACAGAAAGAAATCTGCTTTAGTTGTTCATGTCCGTGTTATTTATATTGAATTACGCTATTTAATTGTGGTTTATCTTTTCTAGCTCGATATAGAGGAGACATTATTCAAGCCCAGTCGTTCTATGTTGAAGCTTCTACTATTGTTCCAATCAATGGTAAGTAGAAATTTTGCTCCTCTTTCTATTTGGCTTACTAGATCTTAATGGTTTATGGGCATAGGCCACCAAGAGGAAATTTGTTTAATATCAGCAATGATCAGAGCAAGAGTCTTTTGAAACTCAAAGGGCTTCCCATTTTCGACATGTACGAGCTGGCAGTCGAGAAGGACAACAATCTAGATTCAGAAGACACTCAGCGGAGGACGAGTTTTGAGCCAGATTGAACCGTAATAGAAAGGGAGCCATCGCTAACGGAAGTGATGTAATTGGCTGTCACGATTAACCAACCCACAAACAGACCGGAAGACAGACAAAATAGCACATTTAGTATTGTGAATTATTTCGCCTATAGGCAAAAATGAGCTAAAGCTTACCTGCTACTTGCCGTTCATTGTGCTACTTTTTACTAATATGTTTCTTTTTGCAGGGCAACCGTACAATCAACTTGCCATTCTTGCCACTGCAAAAGGGGATAACCTTGCTGCTGTATTTTATTACTGCAAGAGGTATGCTTCAGCCTACATCAGTAAATTTGTAATTGTGGGAATCCTGCCATGAAGTTATTGCAGATCTATACAAGTTCTATAGATGATGCAACAAATGGCAGCCTGTGTATAATCACCTGATAGTCTGCCAGGCTGTCTGTACAACTATTTAAGGAAGTTCTTTACAGTGAGAGTATCGCATTCAGAATAAAAATACCATTTGTTAAATGATGATCTTCATATCAAAGTTTATGTTTGCAGAAGTTGTACCAATGTCTGTTGCTTGATTTATTTATTCTCTTTACAAAAACATCTAAGACAGCCAGATACCACAGATTCAAAATGATAAACATATGTCGTTATTACTTTTTATGTAATGGAATACTTTGCAACGAAGAACTTGTTCTTTTTTCAGCTGACAGTGATGACCTCTGAAATGCACAATAGTTGTAACAGCTCTATTATCTAAGGTTTGTTTTCTTGATACTGTTGCAGCATCGCAGTGAGAAATCAGTTCCCAGCTGCGACATCCAACCTTCAAACTGCCTTTTATCAGCTATGCTCACAGTCTCGAAGCAGGTATCAATACAGTTGTCAGTATTTCTTAAATTTATGTTAGTATTTATTTACACTTGTAAGGCCAATTTGCATTATTCAACTTAGACATGGTTTGAGAATTGGTGCTGGGCAAAGTGTTTCGGAAGCGGTGTACAACCAAGGCATTATTGTTTCCCAGAGCTAAACAAAGTTGTACTTATAGATAATTATAGGTAATTATTTACTTTTTAAAGTGTTGTAGTTCTTGAGAAAAGCTCTTTTGTGGTGTATTTATGGCTGTAGATTGTACGCCACATGTTTCTTTGTTTGATCAGATCACAGTTCAAGTCTGGTTCGTTCACGAAGGAAGAGTTTATTGTTGCAATACTCCTCTACTTTGGAAAATTGTATCTTCTGAAAGGTTTGTTCTTGTTATTCTGCGCCGTTATGATGTCTATTCTGATAACAACATGCCTTCCTTGTAAGTGTAATTGGATATTTGTGTCTGTAGAGCTTGACATGGTTGCTGCTTTGACTGAGAAACTGCTGCGGGACTTTGAGGTAAGTTGTTGTTTTTTCTCTTTGATTCTGGCATTGTTGTAATGGCAGTGTGTTGAGAGGCTCATGCAAGACGTCACAGAGAGACCAGGTAACACTTGCAGTTTGCTTCCCGGAGGCCAACAGTAGCGTAAAGATTTAACTTTGGGATGATTAAATGACTGCCCGAGATTCAAAGTTGCAAAGATCATGTTATCCGGGTGCAACTGCCATTGGGGTGGGTCATAAATTTTGCACTCAAGTAATACGATTTGCAAAACTTCAAAGTTTTGTGCCATTCTGAGATGATAGTTCAGTAATTAATAAGTTCATTTGGTTAAAAGTTCAGTGACTGTCAGTTGTAGAACTAGTAGCAGTTTCAAACAGTTGAAATTATGAGCTTGGTGGATGTAAATTGCCTGCTCAGTGTGTTCCAATGAGCATGTTTAACAGTTGTCTTTCTTGCTGCAGGAGATTTTGGAGGACTTTGAAGCTGCCGAATTACTGTACTGTGTTGGGATTCTGATATTCATTGTCTATAGTTTCAAGAGCAAGCCTGGTCAAGCACAGACCAATGAGATGCCAGCTGAAAGTACCACTGAAGCCCTGGCTTCTGTTCTTTCATTTGCATTGGAGTGGTTCATGTGTATTCTACGAGCAGCCCAACTACAGCTCATGGAGATGAAAGGGAATGAATCAACTTGCAGCTCAGACGTTCTGTGTTGTTTGAAAGTGCTGACTGATTGGCTGCTGTCAAACCCTACTGTTCTTGCCCCACTTGGTGACTCATCCCTTCTTATTGAGTAAGTCCTTACGAGATAAACACAAACATTTCATATCTCACAGTGGATCATTCCGCAACGTGTGCCATGTTCTTATTACAGTGAAGCCTGTCTATAACGGTCACCTTTCGGACCTGAGGGAAATGACCTTTATAGACAGATGGCTTTTCTGCTCAGGTTGATTTCTATAGAAAGTGTCATTTTGGAGTTATGGAGAGTGGCCTTTATAAACAGGTGGCTGCTGTAAAGAGGTGGATCATCTGAAACGGAATTAAATGTAAACCACAAAGACTCTGAAACGGAATTAAATGTAAACCACAACGGTTTTAGAGAAGCAAATAGGAATGATGTGAAGCCTGCTCTTTATTGATAGTTTTCTTATGTGCCAATTGGAATAACCATGACAACTTTAAGCTATTCATGATGATATGGCATTATGTGTATTGTATTACATCACTGCTTATATACTGTCGATATTTTGAATGAGAGATTATTTCTGTTGTAGCTTTTGGTCTGCTTTTGCTGATTTTTCCAACACCGTGAAGAACTTGTCGTCATCAAAAGACCATTCGCGTAAGGATGTGTACTCTGCCATATTGCATTTTCTTGGTCTGATGCATTGTAATTACATGTCTGTTCTTGAATAAAACAACAAAATATTTCACAATTTAGTAGTTTTTTCATTGGCTAAGCTTATCTTTACGAAAACCTAGATTTCACTGACGCAATGCGAAGGTGCCCATCTGGCCTTGGTTTTCTGTGGTCGTTTGTCAGGCTTTTATGTTGCTTTGAATGTCACACGTTCCTCATCCCAAATTAGCAATTTGTCTACTGATTTCAAAAATTGACCTGCCGTTCCAGGTGGAGTAATGAACTGCCAATAACAAGCACACTTTTCACAATGGTACTAAGCACACACACATCGGCTACTCTCTATTACACACAGCATTGATAGAAAGAGGATGTCTCATTTTGTAGGAATTTTGCATTCCGATATACCTACCTGGTGATGCTTCAGATAACTTTCTAGGTTGCATGCCATTGAACATGCCATTCTAGGCGATATTGACAAAATTATTTGATCTATCGTTCCGCAATCATATCAAATCGAGGTAACCACATCTATCATATACAGTGAAGCCTGTCTATAACGGTCACCTCTGGGCCCTGAGGAAAATGACCTTTATAGACAGGTGGCCTCTAATACAGGTTTGACTGCATTACCGTGTATAAGCTAGATTTCTGATTTCAATTTATTTTCTTGAAATGCCACCTTGGCTTATAAACAAAATGCTGCTTTAAAGTACATACAGTGAAACCTGTCTATAATGGTCACCTTTGGTACCTTTAGAGTACGACCTTTATAGACAGATGACCTTTTTGTCCAGGTTGATTTCTATAGAAAGTTTCATTTTTGGGTTAGTAAGAGTGGCCTTTATACACAAGTGGCTGCTCTATGGCCGCTAATACAGGTTTGACTGTACATTAAATTCGCTAAAACATCAGGTTTAAGAAAAACTGTGGGTCAGCAGCTTATATACATGGTAGTAATATGGTAGCAGTATTAAAAGGACATCATGTGAAACATTTGATATTGCAATATCTCTTTCCCGATTAGCAGAATAGGCTTCTATTGTGCTGCAAAGTTCACGCAGAATGTGCAAGCCTTGCGTAGTGTCTAGTATTTGACTGTGGTTTTGTTGCCTTGTTTAGACTGGCCTTTGCCAGAAGACTCGCTGTTCCAAGGATTCCTTCCTCTGCGTAAAGCTCATCGGTATATTGCTTATCATTTTGCTTGTAGTGCTGTTTGGTTCGAAATTTATTGTTCAGATAGTATTATTACTCCTGACAGCACAATTGTTTGCTTGTTTGTTTGTTTGTATATTTTAGTTTGTGCTCAAGATCACTGTTATTATACAGCAGAGTTTAGTAATCTATCTTCTATTTAATCAAGATGTCTATCGATTATGCAGTAATTGGTAATCAACCAGCTTACTGCTAATGGTTAATAGACAAATCAAATCCGTTAACCACCCCATCCATCAATCGGCTAGTCTTTTTTATTAATCACTTAGGCTTTGATTCGATAAGTTAATCAAATTAAATTAGATATCAGTCAGCTATATCAGTTAGTCAGTAGATATTGTTGATTTTGTACTCAATTTTGTATTTTGTTGGCAAGCTGCTACCTACTCTAGACACCCAAGGAAACTCAATCAAGGCAACAGTTTTGGTTTATTGTTAAAAATATTGGTCAAGTAAATTGTACTTTACTGGCATTCTTTTCCGGGCCAGCATACCACCTGATAGTTAGCGTGTTTTGAATTTTACTGTCAGTTTTTAGCATACTCAACAGACTTGAGATTTAGTGTGCGTTTGTTTTGAAGCATTGTAACAAGTAGGATGCCTCGGCTTGACTGATCGTCCAAATTCATATGTGTCGAGAATAATAAGTATTTCTTTGGGTGCTTTTTTGTTGTAGCAAAATCGATTTTCATGCAACTTGCCCTTCAAAGATTACCAGCTTAATAAGCAGCACTCGTTTGTCGCGGATGAGCCATTCCTTTGATCTGCTCAGTCATCACCCAAAACTTAACAGGTATGATATTGTAGAAACAGGGGATGCAACGCTAGTGCTATACCAGACCTTACTAGACGCAGTAAAAGCCAATGGAGTTGCAACAAAGCTGTTGTCATAATTCGTTTGCACAGTTGCCACCTTTCTTTGTCTATTTGGGACCTCTATTTGGCATCACGCACTTAGTTTACTACAACCTCTGTTACAAGTGCTCCTTGGTCTTTGTTATGCTGTATACATTGAGGAGCACTTCTGCTAAGTTGTGAAGTCATATACCACACTTCTCAAGGAGTGTGTGGTCAACTCAGTGATGGCTATTGCTGATTGCAGTTAATATCCCGCTGCTTGTAAATTAAGGCTGTATGATAATGAAAGATATTTGACAGGGCGTGAGGTGTTGGACAGGGACCTTGCTTCAATCACTACTGAGATTGAAGGAAGGTCCGGGCGGCTGCGATGCACCATGCTCAAATTTGATCTGGCTCGGCCTGCCGCACAAAGTTGGACACAATGGAGAACTTGCATTGATAGTTTCTAGACTGATGCATAAATAACAGAACCTCTTAGTCGGACGTACGCAAAATTTGTAAATATTTCACTTGCGTTTTGAATTTATGCAGCTTGCACTCTATTAAATTTCTGTACTGCCAATTTCTACACTCCAGGTATTTTTCCAAAGAAGTCACTGGTGATACAGTTGAGTTTGTTTGCTCAGCAGTCAAGGTAAGTAGTAGTAGCTTCAACTGTATAGTGCCATTTTCTGTCATAAATTAAATTTACAACCGACTCAAGTGAAAATGTAGCCTTTGTAGAATGTTATTCAAGTAGTTTTCTCCAGCTTTATTTGTACACATATGGCTGTTATTTACAGTTCACCACTATTAGATTCATTATTGTAGGTTTATGATGTGTTTTATATGAAATCTACTTTATTAATCATTATGCAGTATGCATACACAATGCACATTTTCTCTTCTTGAACGATGTTCTCTTCTGGCTGAAAATGTCTTGCGTTGAAATTAGTTGCAGAAAATTAGTCTAGTCTTGTATACTTTTGCTCTAACACATTTCTAATTGTGCTTCATCCAGACTGAAGCCGACTTGCATGCGCCATCAACTGACAAGGAAATGGATCTTGCTGTCAGGAAATTGTTTGACTCTCTTCCTACGTTAGCAAAGGTGATTGTTTTGTTAAAATGTTCCTTGCCATCACCCCCATATCCATGAAAAGCATATGTATAGCTAACTAACAGTGCCACATTTTTATCCTTCTCTGTAGAGATGGAAGGAAGTTCAAATTTAAAATCTGTTTTCCCGAACTTCGGTGCCAAATTTCAAAATCAAATTCGAATTCGAAATAAAACAAAACAAAACTGAAATTGCAAATTATTATTTTCAAATACAGAACATTTTCTTTGTCAATCCAATGCCAAACCAATGTTCCGATGTTTTTTGCTGTCGTGCAGACCTGGGCAATTGGGAAATCTGAAGGAAGTGAACACGCACGTCATAAATGTGGCTTCAGTTGCCCATGTCTCTCCGAGAATTATTCTCTTGAAGGAATCAAATTTTTTGAATTCAAATTCGTTTTTCCGAATTTTAACATTTGAAGTTCGAAATCGAAACCGAAAATTTCTAATAGTGTACTGGACTTCGTCCTGTCTCTACTTCGCTAATTCGTCTGTATATGATCTGGTCGTGTCAACAAACCTCATATTTCTCGAATACCGATTCTGCATCTAATGACATACTGTATATGTGGCTTTGAGCAACCATGCCTGTGCTTCGTGGAGAACTTCGATCTCTCTCTGTTCCAGGGTGTCCATCCCGGAATCCTATATGTTTACACCATGTGCTTCTATGTTTAATGATTTTCCTGCTTTTCCACTTACAGCCAACTATTCATGAGCGCAGTAAATCACCATTTTCAGAGACCAGGTGAGTTTTTTTTGTAAGAGCTGTGCAACAGTCGAAAGTAATTCAAAGCGTTGATGACCACCAGCTTTGATTTTAGATGCAACGTAAAACGACGTACTCATATTTATACTGTATCATTGTGTTGTACATTATACAGTGACAAGGATATATTAAAGCAAATATAGATTTCTAAGTTTGCTTTGGCAACCATGCTGTTAAGAGGCCCTAGTGATTTTGTCAGTATAGGTACATTACTTCCTTTTAACCTTATATTTTTATTGCGTCTAGATCTTTGTTTGGAGTCACTTCTGAAGAAAAAGGCAACGATAGTGTCATTCGAAAGGAACCCAAAGCAAACGGCATCCCTGGACAGGTCCCATCTTATTCTCTCTTTGATTCCACCTGGAGTATTCACTTGAACCAATCACCTGCAGCGCAAGCAGCGGCAACTGACAGTAAGTGGTTAATTATGGCTTTGAACTCTCACTCATTGGATATAAGAGTGCTGGGTTGGTGTTACTTGAGCACCTGTTTGTGTTGTAGTGCGCAATGTCAACCTGCCATCGCCAAATGCAACACCTGCGGCTTCCCTGCACAGCCCTGGCTCGCTGCTCTTTCCTTCATCTCAAGACAGTGATTCTTCATTTGGCGCACCAGGAGCTCCCTTGCCTCATCAAGAATCAAAGCCATTGCCTGTGTCACATATCCCTCCGCAGACCCTGTTTTCATCCTCATCCTCAAGTCTTGTGCCGTCAAGTGGATCAGAATTGTCTTCTAATACACCTGTCTCTAGCATGCCATTCCCCCAATTTCAAGACCCTTGCATTGTCACTCAAGTGCCATATCAAGTTCAAGATGAGAAGCATGTGCCGCCGCCCATGGCTACCTCAAGCAGATACATTCCACCTGCCAAAGGTACTGTCAATGGGTTTGGCCCAATCGGTCAGTCACCAACTAACTATCCGCGCACAGTGCTTCCACAGCACATGGTACAACCGCAGCCGCCAATGCCACCTGTGGGCGGTTGGCGATTTTCTGGTGGAGGATTGCCCAGAGGAGGAGCGACGCCATTTCAACCTGCGCAGGTAAATGTCATGCATATTTTCTATGTTTAGTGTCGTTTTTGCTTTATGATCTAACTCAGTTATTGCCCAACTTGTATTAGCGGCCACATGTGTATCAATCAATCAGTAAACGAATATGTAAGGACTGTCATCCATTACATCCGTCGCAAAATTTGTTTGCATTTCTTAACGCAGAACTTTCTCTTGTCTGCCTATCTTGGTGCCTCTTCGCTACTCGCTCCCATAGCCACGAAATCAGTGTCCAGCTGTTGGCGGTGTATAAATGCTTGAATACGAACGTGTTCAGCTTCCCCTCAATTGATCACTAAGCTAGAGACCCACATGCAAGGCAGACACTTTAACCGCTAGGCCAAGTAAATTGCTAATTTGAAAACTTGAGAGAAAGGCAGTTAAAGAATCAAAAATTACTTGACAGCGATTAGAAAGATGCACCTGCTCTGAAATCATGTGGTTGGCGAAAGTCAAGTCAACAGAATCGACATTACCTTGTCCAATTATCGATACACGGATTTCACCACTTGATTTGCCCCCACAAAGATTTTCATCGTCCAACTGATTCATGCATATGTTCCGAATGTGGCCAACAAGCAAATTATTTATATATCATCTGATTAACTGTCCAAATGTCCAATCCTACATGAATTTTATAAAAGTTCGTGGGTCGTTTGACACTCCACTGTAATATTGTATAATTTATAAAACCTTATATTTTAAGATAATACTTTGATATTAAACACTGTAACTTGAGTTACCCCGCAGAGGGCGAAAAAATATATCATCAAGTAAATTGCTACGTTCTTTTGGTAGAGCTATCTATTGCCCGCTTGACTGTATTTCTAATTTCCAGTTGTTTGTTTTTCATCATCTCTTAGTCCATATGGGGTTCTGGTTTTGGTTTTGGACAAGGGGCGTTGTCACCACTCGAGCAATTGCTAGAAGAACAGCGCATGCGTGGTCAGCCACCCAGCTAAAGTGGGTCATTCCTCTGCGACACCTGTGCCATGTGTCAAGTTACAACCAATCATGGGAGAGAATGATCGTCAGTCTGATCACCCATTGGCTGCCGTCTTAGATTTCTCTCGGATCGACGACATCTGCAGCTTCAGCGAAACGAGTTGATCCAGTCGTGGCTTCCGCCCATGGTATCACTCAATCTCCCAGTCATTTAGCGACCTAAAACCATCACGATGCAGCTCCATACCTATTTGGAGTTGACGTGCCAAATCGCATATATTCTGGCACTAGCATCGTTGGCGTTATAAATTGGCTGGTATTTGTGACATTTTCATCGGCAGGCTGATCATCAAGCCATTTATTGCCATTTTATTGCTTTTATTATCCGTTAGTCATTATGATTTGCTTGATTTCCTTCCTGCTGTTACATCTAGCTTGCATTCCGACATTGCTTGCAAAGAGAATGCTTACTGCTTCTTTGGACAGAGTTGTTTCTGTTGTTATTCTTGCTGGGCGCAGTGAGAGGTTGTCGTGCTTTATGGTACAATATTACAAGTGATATATTAGACCAGACACCCAGTATTAATCTCATCCAAGGAGATAGATCAAGTCAATGAGGACGCATAAGTAGACGGGTACCAATCGTGTAGTAATCACACCACAGTCAGACCCTTAAGTCAGACAAATGGCGCAATGTAGCCTTAGGTTTTATATCCACGCGGAGGATATGGTGACTAGGCACCAATCCTAGCATCAAGCAACACGCTTTGGACAACACAAGAGTTTTTATCATCAGTAGAAAAAAATAATTTAACTGTTGAGGAATTTCTTCTTGTTCTGAAAAGTAACAAGATTTACTGATTTATAATTTCCAGATGTAGTAGACGAAGTAGCTTCAGCAGAATTAGTGTGCTAATTGCTTTGACGAAAGCAGAGCACAAAATTCTTGTAATACTGTATAAGAGACAGATATCCTTCAGAAATCATGCCTTCCTTCACAAGGTGGGGCGGCGTGCAATAACCAACCATTCACTCTGCTTTTCCACGAACATAATGGTTCAGTGACATCTATCTCCCTTCGCTGCCATTTGCTCAACTTTTTCAGTTTAACTATGACTTAGTTTAATCTTAACGCTCATGCGATATTCTCTGGTAATGAATAATTTACATGTGCTATGGCATAAATATTGCGTGGTCTATTTATTCCATTACTAACAAAGGACACATAATAATAGTAATTGCTTTGAGTGAAATGCGGTTTCGTTTTCAAATTAGTTATACAAGCCACCAGGACCGAGTCTGCGTTTAACTTTATTTATTTTAGTAAATGGAATTAACTTGATTTTAAGCCTTATCTATTTTCGCATCCTGTAGTCTGCATATTTTAAATAATTCTATTGCTTATATATTTGTATATCTGCTTAACATTTTCATTAATTTAAATAATCGTTTTATTCATCTGTATAAACGTTTTCTATTTTTACACTGATGATATTGGTAACATTAATTTTCTAATAAATGGTGCCTCATTGTTGACAGGTTTCCATTGTTAGTATTTTTCTACAGTATTACTAAGCAGTTCGTTTTTGAAACGCCTACTTATGTTTTCGCTTCTTTGAAATGGCTGATATAGAACTTGTTCTCGTGGGCGGTACTTCGATATGAGATGGATAGCTTTTCTTTTGAACAAAGGATAAAAAATTAAAAAGATCAGACAGAGGTTGAAATTGTGGACTATGTATGTATGTATGTATGTATGTATGTATGTATGTATGTATGTATGTATGTATGTATGTATGTATGTATGTATGTATGTATGTATGATAGATAGATAGATAGATGCAAGTA
>OFHS01001196.1:0-11122 GCA_900245855.1 Calvadosia cruxmelitensis
ACCAGCCCGGCGAAAATTTGCCGGGCTGAAGCAGGGCCAGCCCGGACAGGAAATCACCATATAAGCAATCAACAAAATTAGCCCGTCCCGGCGCCAAGCGGGCTGGCCCGCCTCATGTAATCAGGCCCTTAGCCAGTTTCACCTTTTATTAGCAACATATGTCTGCATAAAGTGCATATTGAAATGTTAATCTTGTTTCCTGCCTCATGTTCTGTTTTATTCTTGGTTGCAGAAGTAAATGGCGTACAGCGGCTATCAGAACTACGATGGTGGTCCTGTTGCTATTGAGCGGGTAAGACAATAGAAAATTACATATGCCTGGGATCACCTCAGATAAAATGTTGTCACTATTTTTATGGCACTGAGAAGGAATGATGTCGTGTGACGCCTAAATTTGTATCTCTGCTGTTCTGTAGTAGAATAATTAAGAATCCTGTTAATTTCTCATTGAAAATTGGTTCTGTTTGATCAGATTCAGATAGTCACTTACAGTTCAATGAATCGCAAGTTCACTTGGGATATTTGATTCCTCGTTTAGCTGTATTTAAAGTCCTCTTTAACGTGAAGAAGTATGTTGATCTACAGTTTGCTTCTGCTTGGCAAATGCCAACTACAGTGAATTTCTGCGGTCTTTAGATATTTTAAAATGCTACTGCCACCAAATTCGATGTTTCATGTGTGAGTAGAACTCGATGAGAAAATACGATGGCATAAAGAATTTTTCCACTGAGACATTGAGAACCAGTGACATCGACTTCTGATAATATTTACTACCAGCGAAAAGGAGACCAAGGTCGGAGCCCAGGTCGGAATGGCTAACAAAGTTAGTATGGGAAAATTCTCTTCTTTCAACTTCAAACATTCGCGCTGCTGTTGTCGCACATCTGACAGAACCCATTTTGACACGCAATAATCTTACATCCATATGCTAGCTGTTTGCCGAAAATTGTTCGTTTTGAAGCAGGTTTAGCTTGGGTAACTTTGAATTTTCTCCATCTGGATCACATATTTCCCACGACTTTGTGCTTCTTTGACAGAACTCGCTTCTTGAATTCACAAGTGGATGTGGTCAACTTTCCTTGTATGGATAAAACTCTATTTTCAGACTGTTGTATTCATTTTCATTATCAGACCAATGGACGGATTCCTGGCAGTTATGGCTACAATGGACCGGCAAATGACAAGGCCCTAAGCACATCAAAAACATCATTACAATCAAATGGCTCATCTACATCAGGGAAGCACTATTCCAATGGCTACGCATCAACACACTCGCTAAATGATGTAAGTTTACAGAATGGTTGTCATACTCTGTTTATTGTTGACGTAGATAAGAGCATGATGCAGACAATGAAATGTATCTACGGTTGAATCATCACACACAAACATTGTATTGCTGATTTTTAGAGACTCGGTTTACTTTCGATATGTTATTGTTTAGAAGAACATTGATGTATTGTTATTTCCATCATGATGAGACCGCAATGCTATGATTCGATGTTGCAATATTTTGGTACTGGGCACTGTTCGTCAATTTTTGACTACAAATTCTGATTTCCTTTCAGGACTTTTACATCCATTGTTTTGCTTATTCCTGCATTATCTCACTGAGACCCATATAATGAAGTCCTTTGGATTGTTTGTAAAGGCGTTTTATAATAGAAACTGCTATGTTCTATTAATAAGTATTATTTTTGCTCTTAATTATTCTCTACATGTATACATAATTTATTTCATCCTGTTATATCTTTCAGTTTGAAGATGTTGTTGCCACCATCGTTTTGAGTGGCAATGCCAAGCGATTTGGTTTCTCCGTTATGGGAGGAGTTGATGAAGGCTTTCCTGCCCGAATTGATGAACTTTCTGCTGGTGAGTAAATTGGTCAATTTATGCTACTGACAGTCAAGTTTACCAACAACAACACTTGCTTGCGTCTGTAATCGACAATGACATTGTCAGTTGGTGCAAAACATCGTAAAATATTGATGCATAATCTTTGACATTTCTCTCTTCAGCATCAAAGATACATGAGTGCTTTTGCATCAAATTAACAAATAACTGGAACTTGGTTGTTGTAGGGTGGTACTCATTGTAGCTTATCAGATGTGTGAACGGAGTGCTCTTTGTCTGCTGATATTTATGATTACCTCTATACCCTACTCTTTTAGACTCGCCTGCCACAGAAACAAATCTTCAAGTTGATGATGAAATCCTGGAAGTGAATGGCAAAACAATCCATGAAGCAAGTCATGCAGAAATCATCATGTTGATTCACAAAGTAAGCTTCATTTCTTTAATTTTAGCCCTTGTCCTGCTCATAAAACTAGTTAAATGAATACTTGAAGTCACTTTATCAGTTGCTGATTGGTTGGTTGCTAGGCACTAACTATCTGATTGGTTATAGGCCTATGAACATTGTTACTTTTGACTTGTTTCAATATCGAGTATACACATCAGTAGCAGGACAAGGGTTTATCTCTTATCCAATAGCATAACCATGTAGAAATTTATTACTAAGGTTTGTGTTTATTTGGTTTGTTCTCTTGTGCCACAAATGACAGAGATTTAGCTAATTGCATATTCTTTCTGCAGTGCATTCAAAAGAAAAGTATCACTTTAAAGATTCGAAGATATTTTGACTCAAGACCTGGTGAGCATTTGCTTTATCTATATCTCACAAAGCTGACACAGGCTCACTTTATTTATCATGCCTATCAATGCAGTTTCTATGAGCTGCCTACTTGCTTGTATCAAAGGTTAAGTGATACAATTTCTGTTGTTTGTTTTCCAGTTGGTCTACAGAATGGTCACACTGGTTCCAGTGAATCGTTGCCAAAACCTCACATGCTCAACGCAATCAAAGAGCAAAACAACACTGCATTGGAAGAGCAAGATGGCCCATACAAGCACTTAACAAATGGGAAGCAGTACATCAATCGAACGCATGGCGAGCCAACGGTTGATGACAAAGTGGCAATCAGTAATGAGGGTTTTACAAGGGAAGTTTGCATAGACAGAGTTCAACCTGTGGCACGGGATCCTAAAGAACCCGAAGAACAGATCTTCTCAACATACACCAATCCTGCATTTGATCTTGGTGAAGGCGAAGAAGGCAGCAATTTTGGAACTGCACCTGACAATGTTGGCACTCAGAAGACTCTTGGTACTTAGTGATTGCATTATTTTGCATGCACATGTTCCGTTCCTTTGATACTGTTGTAACGTTTGCAGTGACATGTGTCTGACTAAATACACTGTGCACCATTTTCATATCTTTCCTATCCCATGTTGTAGGCATGTCGCACTTCATTGCTTTACTTGAGCATCTGAAGAACAAAGCAAGACATGACGGAGACAAAGAAAAATTAACGTATCTCAACCGGCTCATAAATGGCAGAGATTTCCAGGCGGCGGTCAAGGTGAGTAGTACAGTCAAACCTGTATTAGCAGCCACCTCTATAGAGCAGCCACTTGTGTATAAAGGTCGCTCTTCATAGCCCAAAATGGTACTCATGTCCCAAAGGTGACCTTTATAGACAAGTTTCATGGTATGCACTATCTGTGTCGCATTACTTACTGTCTATAGAACATCTTAAGAGCTTGCATGTGAGCATTATGTATCAGACCTAACATAATGTTACCTGCCCATTATATCTTCTGTTATTAGGAGTAATGTTTATAGATCATTGACCCAACAAAGACCAGTCTTCTGATATTATAGTTAATGTAGTATCACCTCTAGGTTGTGAATTTTATGTTTTTCTTGTTATTTCTTTATCAAACCTTTCCTTTTTCAGACGCACAACAGAATGATGCGAATTCAAGCGTTTCGACGTGGTGCTGGCACAATGCGACCAATGGCAACCAACTCACTCTTTCTATTGTCTGAGGTACAAGAGGTAGATAGATCGCATACTGTAATTTTCTTGCTGCTATTTGTACCAATGCAGTCAAGCTTTGTGGTTGTTTTTCAGGTGAAGCATCTTGTGATGGGCTTGCCAACTTACGAAGAGGAAGCCAGCGAACTGCTGCTACTTATGAACAAACCTCATTTTCAGGTATTTTCAAACCTCATTTTTTCATCCTTTTGTGTAGGATGACTTAATGTGACTCAGTTTAAATGTTTTGTAAAGAATTGGTCATCTTTAGATTCTGTAAGCAAACAGTTGTTTAGCTGTATTGAAATTGTTGAATGAGTAGCAAATGCGGTATTGTAGGTGCTTTCATTTTCTTGCAGAATCTACTTCAAGCGCACGATGACATTGCCATGAGAGAGGCGTTGAACTCATTTGGCGACAGCGACTCGGATGGCAGCGGAGATCAGAACGATTCAGACTTTGATGACAGTTACCTAGACGAAGAAACAGTCAAAATTGTGCGTATTGACAAAACAAGCGAGCCTCTAGGTGCCACAGTCAAGAATGTTGGCGACGCTGTTGTCATTAGTAGGATTGTCAAGGGTGGTGCTGCCGAAAAAAGTGGTGAGTCCTATTAGATTTGCAAGCAGCTGTTATTTGCAGCAAGTGCTTTGCACTGCAAATTTGAAGCTTTTCCGAAAGCTGTGAATCGTTTTGTGTCTAACATATTGTGGTATTTTGTAAAGGTTTACTGCATGAAGGGGATGAAATTCTTGAGATCAATGGCACTCCTGTAAAAGGAAAGAATATCAATGAGGTTTGTGAACTTCTTAGTGAATTAGAAGGGACCTTGAAGTTTGTCCTGGTACCTGCAAAGTCGCAACAACTGATGCCGGAGATGGGTGATCATATGTACATCAAAGCTCTGTTCGACTATGAGCCACAAGATGACGCATTACTACCCTGTCAGGAACTTGGTCTGTCATTCCGTCGTGGTGATCTACTTGAAGTGCTGACACAGGATGACACGAACTGGTGGCAAGTAAGTAAGAAGTTCACTTCATCCTTCATGAGTGTGCAGATTGCAAACATCACAATAGATGTCAAGGATAGGAAGCTTATTAAGTTATTAAACTTATTGATGTTTATATGGTCAATTATAATATTTCCTTGTGAGCTAACTTCTTTTTTTGCAGGATCAGATAGAATATTTAATCACATCTACGGCATTATGATTTGATTTGAAGAGGACTACCTGCGTGCCAAGAGTGCTACTTTGCAAAAAATTGTGTGTGCTGTTCGTGTTTGCCTTTCTTTGATTTTTCTTACATCTTTTTCTGCATAGGCAAGGAGAATTGATGATGACACTCGATTGGCCGGATTAATCCCCAGTAAATCTTTCCAACAAGAGTAAGAATTTTTCATGTTGTTGCTGATACAGTGTAACCCGCTTAAGCGCAATAGTAATTTGCCAACGATATCCTTTGCTCTTATTAGGAATTGTGCTTATCAGGAATCGGTTAAGAGAGTTTGTACTGTATACATTAATTCGGTACATAGCAAATTGTTTGCAGATAAACGGGTTTTTCGCTTATCCGATTTGCACTTAAACGGGTTATACTGTATTTGCATCTGCAGGCGACTTTGTTGTAAGATTGTAAGTTGTTATAAACTGGATGATGTGGACCTGTTGTAACTGTGTTTCTGTTATAGGAGAGAATCTCTGAAGATAACGCTACACGATGACCCTGCTGAACCTGCTAAAGAGAGTGAGTGGCTTATCATAGTTTCTTTCGATTGGACAATGTAACAGATTAAATCCATTTGTATGCTAGTTTCTGTCTTTGCATAGCTCGGTCTGTGATATTGTTGGGCAAGTTGAGTTGAATGAGATTTCTAGTATTGTTAATGAACTGTAACTTTTGTGAATGCCTTGCTTGATCGGCTCTAGATTTTATGAAGCAAGTTTGATCATCTGACGCTTTTTATACCCTGAAACTGTGCTGACGCAGACTTGCACTAGGTTGGTCTTGATCAGATGTCAGGTGTACAAATGTACAGATTCAGCTTTTCTGGAGTTCAAGTCTAAACCTTTTTCTGGTACTGGGTCCAAATCCAAACTATTTTGAGATCCAAGATAAGATTCTAATCCAGTCTAAAATTCCAAGATATGGATGATCAGAATACAATTTAAAGACCTTTGGTGCAAATTAGCAAGGAATTCATGTTTTACCTGTTCAAATGTTTTTCATATTGCACATCTATGATGTAGCATCAATCTGAAAACATTTATGACTTTAACTCCAATGCATTCAACATTTTCATATTGCACCGAAATCAGAATTGAGTCTGTCTCCGAGATTGACTTTTCCTCCTGTGATTTTTTAAAGTTTTTAGGCAGTAAGTTTTGTCTTTTTGTTATTCTGGTATTATTAATTGTAGTCTTGTGGAATGCTGTTTGTTACTTTGTAACCAAAGAGAAACAGAATGTTTCTTTTACAAAGTGATTTGTGATTATCAATATTTGTCGTCCTTTCTGACCAGTCTTCTAAGTTTGTGATCGATCCATATAATTGCGTTGTTTCTCTAATCCTAGAGAGACGTTGTTTGTGCCTACGGGGTCGCAAGAAGAAAAAGAAGAACTCGTTGAAAGCTAGTGGGAACCTGAGTAAGGAGGCTCCTTCTGACAAATTATATGGAATTATATTGTAATCTCAGATTGTTTTCACTATTCTAGATCTAAAATTTTGTTTTAGAATTCCTAGCCGCCCCATCACGGTAGTTCTACACTCTTATGTTTTACGTTATTATATTTTACAAAAACGTGTAAAAACAAAACTGGGAGCACCCTTGGAAAAACGATGTGGATTTGAAAGAAAACTAAAAGTTGTACACGTGGAAATGTCACTTTCCATATTGTTTCCAGTGCATAATGAAAGCCAAAATTTAGTGTGTTTTTTGTATTGTGAAAAGGTAACCGGGTTCAAATTTTGCTTAACTTTTTATGCACACCAGTCAGTTTTCAGGAAACTTATAAAGCAATCAAGGTGTAGCAGAACTTTCAAATACTGATCAAATTCCCTTCATGTAATAGGCTTATACAGCGTATAGTCAACATCATAATCATGTAGGATGAAAGCAATGAACTCAAAGTGGAAATGAAGGCTAAATTTTTGCTTATAAAGCAATATTTTCATCAGTCAATCACGTCAAGTCAATCAATCAATATCAATATATTTATTTAAATTCGCATTTCACTGTTGTACACAGATAGCATATTACAGTTACCCCGAGGGGTACGTTTTATAAAGTGGCGAGTAACCTGGAGCCAACTTATGAAATACAATAAGTGAGACTATGGCAATTGCCGATAAATGAGAATAAAAACTTTGAAAGAGGGCTAATTGAAAAGAGGCTAAAATTAACATAGATTGATGTCTTGAATGGATTTCTTAAAGCTGGATCTGCTTGTGGAGTTTAAAATGTCACAGTGAGAAGTGGACAGCGAGTTGTAAAGCCGAGCAGCTAACACACAGACTGAGTTCTTCTTGTAGACGGTATTGCACACTGGGATTTTAAAATCACCCTTGGTGGCTAATCGGGTCCTGCCGTTACACAAGAGAATAGCTCCTGGATGTAATTGGGGGCTTGTTCATGCTTGACATCATGGCACATAACCAGTGTGGCAGCAGCAGTGCTGTGTCTGAGAAAGGGTAGAACGAGGGTGAAGAAGCAGTCAGCGATGGAGTTGATTTTCTTTGACCACGTACATATATATTTTGGACGGTGCATGTTCAAGGAAACAGCCCGTTCCTCTTCTTGCGAATACAGCGCAAACACATTGACTTAAATAAATTACGATTACTAGCAACAGAGAATTCACTACCACAAAAGTCACGACGTAAAATATCAAGAAACGAAACTGTCTGTCCGAAGCCACGACGGTACAACGTGGACGGTTTCCACGTCAGCACATTATGCAGTGGTTGTGGCGTACTGTCCTTTGAACGAATTGTGTGACCCACCAAACTCATTCGCCGTTCCTGCACAATGGCACCGGCAGATGGAGATAACGCCCTCAGATCATCAGTAGAAAGAACATCAGGCCAGTGACACCAGAGGGCATGTCTGAGTACATGGTGGACACTCCTCGCAAGGCACTTGTCGAGTCGCTGTTGGTTTCCTTTACTAAGTCCGCAATGTGGAAGAATAAAGTCAAGTAAAGTCAACAGAAATAGTATCTATATTATTATTTCCCAAACGTCTGTCTGTTTGTATGTGTGTATGTATGTATGTTCAAAAGCCGGCACCTGTCACTCATTAGCAAGTACGGATTTTCTGACGTTTGGGAAAAAACATGGCTCTGGTTGTGCACCGTTTTCAAAACACACCGCACAGCGCAAACGCTCAAACCAGGTCAAAGTTGAACAATGCAAATTGGTGCAAAATCTAACGGAGCCGTTTTGGAAAAGGTCGCCTTGAGGCCGAGCTATGTTTTCTGCAAGTTTGACGATATTAGTGATGTGGTATGGGCACCTCGAGTTTTCTGTGCTTGCCTTTGCAAACCATTGCGCTCAAATGGTTCAAAGGGATCGATTTCAGTCTCTTGGGAGCCGTAGCTGAGCTGAGAAACAATGCGCAGCATTCGAAGCTGGCTGAAGTTGCGTAGCAAGCGGAGAACTGTGATATGTACAGTACTGGATATGTATTGGACTAATTAATTCCACCCAAATGCGAAGCAACAACTCTGGACGCAGCTGCGTTAGCAGCTCGGACCAGCTAGTATCAAACGAAAATACCAAACGTATGCAGCAATTCCACTTTTTGAATTGGGATAATAATCCTTACAGGCTGACCCCTTGGTTTGGGGTGAAGCTGGCAGATTTCATCAAAATTTGTTTCAACACAGGCAAAGATATATGCGAATATATTCCACATGCGAATATCTTATTGCTAACTAAGTGACATCATGTTGCAAAGGATCCAAATATCTCCATTTTTGCATTAGTCCAGGTCTGGTTTTTGAAAATGCAATTTAAGTGGGAAAAATTTAACTTCAGTACAACTCGCTTAACCTTGGTGAAGAATAGAATGCAGTATTGAAAGAGTCATGACAATAGCAGACTATGTATCCAAATAGTTTTCACCAAGAAGTGGAAGCTTATGGAGTTTTGAGAGCGTAATATTGACCCGACAATGTTGCATTAGCCGATGTGATATTGTAATGAAGTGAGTTCTACTGTATACATAAGAGTAGGAAGTAGTCATTGCTTTATGTCTGCAGCTACAAATCCTATTTAAATCTGTTTTTCTGAATTTTCTCTTCAAATCCGGTTTTCTGATTTACTCTGTTGTTCTTGGTTGTAGCACGCGACTTGGAAGACATTTTGACATACGAAGAAATGGTTGAAGTTGATCCTCATCCTTACAAGAAACGACCAATTGTCTTAATCGGTTAGCACAGACCATCATTAAGATATTCTACATGAAATGTCCAACTTCCTTATCGCTCTTCTGTATGAGACGTTGTCAATAAGTGATTCTTTATTATTATGTAGGACCACCGAAAGTCGGTCGACGAGAACTGCGTCAAGAACTTGTGAGCACGTTACCTGATCGATTTGCAGCTGCCATTCCTCGTAAGTATACCCATACTTGTGACTATTGATTAGATAGCAACGTCAACAGTTGAACATTCCCCTGCACAGCCGAGTTATTTGGCCAAAGATATCTTGAATGGCTGAAGATCACTTTATTGAATAATCTAGATGTAGATATTTCCCTTCATACAACTGCTAATTAACTACAGTCAAACCTGTATTAGCGGTCACCTCTATAGAGCAGCCACCTGTGTAGAAAGGCCACCTGTCTATAAAGGTCATTTTCCTCAGGTCCCAGGGGTGACTGTTATAGACAGGTTTCACTGTAACAACAGAATAGCTGGCAGCCTGTCGATAGCACCATTTTAATCTGCTCTGGTGATAGATCACTTGGTTGTGATTAGAGATGGGACGAAGTCCAGTATTAGAAATTTTCCATTTCGATCTCGAATTTCAAATATTAAAATCCGGAAAAACGAATTTGAATTCGAACACTTTTGATTTCCTTCAAGAGAACAATTATTGGAGAGACAACACGTCTATAGGCAACTGAAGCCACTTTTATGACGGGCGTGTTCATTTCCCTTAAAATTTCCCAAGTACCTAGGCCGACACGGCAGGAGAAGACTATCGGAACCTTGTTTTGGCATTGGATTGACAAAGAAAATCTGGATTTCTGTATTTAAAAATAATAATTTGCAAAGGCGATTTTCAATTTTGATTTTCGATTTCCAATTCGATTTCGAATTTTGTCACCAAAGTTCGGGAAAGCCGATTTTAAATTCGAACTTCGTCCGATCTCTAGTTGTGATTATCTCATCTAACTACAAAGAGAGTTTAAAGTGATTTGAGTCTCAATTTCATTGCTTTTCAATGGCTACTTTTTTGTAAAGAGTTTTTCATAATGAGAATCAAATGTTGATGATGACTTTTAATGTTTTACTAGCGGCTACGCCGCCAGGGCCAATGGCAGGACTCAGCATAACGTATCTAAGTCTATCAGGTTGGGAGTGAATAAGGTGGACGAATGATAACGCACCTATACGGCGGGCTTCGCCCGCCAATTTTCTCTCTCTCTCTCTATTTTGCGGGGTAGCAGGTAATGTCAACGACACAGTTGTCTATCATGTCGCGCTTATGTTTAAACTTTATTAAATGGTAATTTATTATAAAAATAAAAGGTTTATTTATATTTGATGTATTTATATTGTATTCATTAGTTTTGAGTACTTATCACACATTGCAATAAACAGTGATCTATAAAGAAATTAATGAACAAAGAGAAGCAGAGGACAAGGTCCATGTCAAAGCACCAAGTCACAGAATCAAATGAACAGAATCAATAATTAGTGTAGCATATGATACAGCAAAGAAATACAACGGCATAATAGAGAATGAATAAAAGTATTGTGAATAAAAACAAATAACTAATACTGTGTTATAGTAACATTTATTTACTTATAACCAAGGCCTATAACTACCATGAATTATCATAAATTGTTAATTGATTAGGCTGTATTGCATTGCGAAGGCCCCATTTCATGCTGCGAGGCAGAAATAGATAAAGGAGAGAAGGAAGCAAGGATGAAATGTCTAGTGAAAAATCAAACCATATAATTAAACAATTCAATGCAGCGTGAAATAAATCAAATGGGTACAACGACA
>OFHS01001197.1:0-30245 GCA_900245855.1 Calvadosia cruxmelitensis
TCTCTCTCTCTCTCTCTCTCATAGATACATACATACATAAATACATACAAACAGACATACACTTGTGAAATATAGATGTAGATACAGCCAGGAAATAGGGCTGTACTAGGTGTGATTTAAGCGCCTCTCTAAAATGTATTAATTAACTGAACTCGGTCAGTGTTGCTGACAGCGTATCATTACGCCAAAATAATTAAATGCGTCTGATATATCACGAGGATAAAACTTTCATTTCCTAGTGGGAACGGCATGAGAAGAACATCCTCAAAAAGCACGCAGCAGCAAGTACATGTCACATCCAGAAGTCTTTGTGGAATCGCTGTTTACTGCTATTCATGATGCTTCAAATGTTTCTCTGTCATTCACTATTACAAATCAACTGACAAGCTTGCCTAGATTGTACTTGTTCTTGACTGGATCACCCACAGTTTAGCTTGGATGGGAAATGATTTGATGATGAAAGTGAACGTTCTTCGAAATTATGTTTCCAACGTTACTATAGTCGCACAATTCAGAACAGATAGTAGGCAAACGTTATTTCAATTTTTCCCCATAAATTCCTGAGATGCGGAACAGTCTCCAAAGTGTTATTTTGCGCTCATTCGTGATGAGCTCGAAACTATTGGAGAGTATGAGGCTGTATCTGACGCAACACGAAACAACCGCATAAATACTACACAATAATTACATAATGTCAAATAATTAAATTGTTACATCGTGTCATACCAGTCCAAAATAAACTGAAACACTCTTTCTGAAACAGAGTCATTGAATGGTGGAATTATATTTGCCGGAGACAATCGTGCTTGCAAAATCATCCATTCAAGCATCGATTAAACTCAGTAGATTTTTCAACATTTTGTAAATTAACATTTTGTTGATTAACCTCTTTAGGCTGCACATCAGTGACAGTTAATTTCTATCCTGTATCTGCCTGTCATTATATTTGTCATGGGTGAAGCGTAAGACGTGAAGACAACCAGTCCAACGAGTAAGAGTAATATTCAGCAACCAAATAAGGTTGGGAGAACGCGTTAATAACAGCGTGTTTCCCGTTCGCAGTTTATACATTACTAAGTTATTTACAAAGACAGCCGTATTCTCATAACAATGTACACACTCACTTCTTAAAACAAGTAATAAGCAAGGCGGGGTCTGACAGTTGAGTGGTGCTAAAAACTTGACCCGTTCGTTGGTATTCCTATTGCAAAGAAAATTTTTCAGGGAAATGGACCACATTAAACACAAGACCAGAGTTGCTCGTTTTATCCGTCCAATGAGCATGAAGTAGCTTTGAATAGTGCATGTACGTGTGGCTTGACATTCTCCGTATCTCGTTCAAGCCAAAGTTATTTGTCCCTATTATTCCTGATCATATGCTCTAGGTTTTATATTTCATCATATTCATCATCATCCGAACTCCGATAAGCAACTTAATGCTTTTTTCACGGAGCATATGCATGAGAAGAGCTGGGAATAGCATCATCATAATACATCACAAAAATGTATAAGTTAGTCCGGAATTAACTTTTTTCTTCTTCTACATATTGATATAATTAGATGATAATAATACATATATGCGTAATAGGGTAACTTATTACGGCAGTTACAATAACAAACTCTTGAGAAGTCCAATTTTCAATCACCATACCTTTTCCAGGCATCTCAGAAAGACGATGGATTGGCATTACTGTAAACGGAAGATCGTTTATTTCTGTTGATCCGTAGACTTTATCCACATCATGAAGATATGCGGCTGTAAATATAAAATCGATGAGAAAAGTTACCCTGCAGGTGTGGTACTTGTGAGCTATAAACGAGAAAAACAGAGGAGAAAAGGGTGCTTCGTAAATACTTCATGTTTTAATTGTTTTGATCTCCGGATAAAGAATTTAAGGAAACTAAAACTGCATGCAGACTGGTGACAGCAGAAATGTTACTGTACTGTTGATTCAACAAAAGTAAATTAAAAAATATTCGACAGAGCCATCGGTCTAATTTCTGTATCACTGCAGATAAATGAAAAGTAGCTCTTGCAATTTCTGTCTCCTTCATTCATTTCTAAAGAAAAGTTTACGCGATATCTTTTGGCGTGCACATCTAATTGCTTTATTTCATCACACAATTTTCTAAAAAATACAGTATTCCCTTTAAAATTGTAAATATCGATACGATATACCCACATATCAATGAAGCAACATAAGATGTTTATCTTGCAAGATAAGGTTATACAAACCATCTGTATTCCAATTTGGATTTCAAATATTCATCAAGAATAATGATACACCGTATGATGCGGAAACATGCGGAAAATCTTTAAAATTTTATGGATTCATTTAGTTTACCTGATACATTAGTGTATATCCAACTTGATGTCATCATGGTTGCATTCGCAATGGAGTTCGTGAAGTTGTGGAGATAGACGTTGTTTGCAAAATATAGAATGTGCAGTCTGTTATAATCACTGGGATCACGAGAAGTGGGTGGTCTGAGTATTGCTTCCATAGTCTCATTGTCATACCCTAAAAATAGCGCCCTTGCAGAAAATCTGAGAAAAGTAAACAGAATTTCATATTTCCAAGGCACGTCTTGAGTAATAGATAGGCAAGATAACTGACTATCGATGAGCACGTATATGCAATTTCATTGTAATTTGATGCTAGAGAAAATATTTCATTTGAAACTTTACAGGCAGAAATTGCTTTAAATAGTGATTCATATAAATAGCACACAATCATTACAATCATTGCGACACGTATCCGACGCTGTACAATCATTGCGACACGTATGAAAGGCTACCCTACTGTATGTACAAGGAAACTAGTGAATTGGATAACCTTACACAGTGACACACTATGAGGCCGGGCCCCTGTATGGAATAAAATAGTTGGTGCAGATATCATGGAACGCATGTTTATTACTTGAGCAGCTTTATCCTACACAACAATAGAAATAAATGCTTACTTGATTTCCGTTTCTGGTAATCTCGGCCAATATCTCGTCCGTGCTTCGAATTTCAAATCGCAGAATGAGAAGTTCTTAATAAGATTAAATGTTGTTGAGTTGTATTGTCTGTCCAAGTTATATCCGGATTTAGATCTTCGCTTCAAGTCTTGCACGTTGAATATCCTCAGATGTCCGCTTAAGATTCCTTCGTGGGTAATATTCAAGGAAACAGAATCATTCAAAAAGTGTTGCCTCTCTTTGATAGTTTGAATCCAAGACGCAGTATTTGCTCCTTTGGTGGGATCGAATACTTTAGTGAAGTGAATATCGGTTTGGTTAAGACTAAGCAGTCCAGGAAAAACAACCACTGAGGATTGCATGCCTAATACGACAGTGACAGTATTGTCCAAATCCACAACAATCTCTTTCAAGTAGTATTGTTCATATTCTAATCTGGAAATGCTTTTCACTTGCTGTCTCGAGACGTAAAGCAACAGCTGATGACCTCGTAAGCTTATCATGTCATCGCAAGCTATAATCAAGCTCTCGTTCCTCTGGAAGCTTCGAAATGCTGCCGAGGTAGGAGCATTTTCTACTTCATCCGCCCCTTTCACCGATTTATAGTCCTTTTTCACATTTAATGAATACAGTATATTTGCTCCAGTAGGAATAGTGATTTTCGTGTTGTTTATTGGCTGTAGATTTATCGTATTCTTAATGGTAGGATCGTTTACAAGGAGGAAAGGACCTGAGGTTACGGAAAAAAGGAAATGAGAAGTAGGATGAAAGTTATTAATTATGATGTGCCCTTTGGAGAAGTTCGAGTAGAACATTTCCGTCAGAACGCTTACGTAGGTACTAGCTTTCGAATGTAGCAAAACTGCTCCTCTTGGCATATCTCCATCATCACTGGGGTAATACTGCACAACCACATACGCTGCTTCAATTGCCTCCTTTGGAAGGATGCTTCCATTTTGTATTGATCCTTCTAAGATAATTTCAAAGCCAGTTCTGTGAGCTAGAGCCATTCCTATCTTGGCATTCCTTAGTTTTAACGTATCAAAGAAAGTCTTCATTTTTGAGTTGGAGTACTTAATTGCACTTGAGATATTTTGGTGCGGAGCAATCAAATCAAACAGATCCTTAGGACTCCAATTTGACTCCTTAATAGAAAAAATATAAATAACATCACTGGAATCCATATTCTTTGATATCGTTATTCCACAGTGCTTTCCATTTACCACAGTGGAGGCATTACCTTGTATTGATACGTTGCCATAGAATGTCATGTTTTCATCATCAGCTAGTATAATCCTAATTTCCGCGCTTTCGACAGGGAGAAAGTTACCAGCCAAGTTAAACTGCTCTGAGACGTTGAATTCTATAACACATCTGTTTGTCTGTCCCTCTCTCGTCACAACGATGTCGGTTAACTTTTCAAATGCAAAGACTTCTTCAAACTCTCTCTTTATGCGCTCTTGATTCTTGATTTCTTCAAGCAATATTGATCTTGCACGAGACCTGTTGATTGGACCGCTGCTTTGAACTGTTTTTCCTTTCTTCTTCAGCTTTGATATTGAAGTGGTGTTGCTGGTTTCCCAATTTCTCATTGTATATATATTTCTGCTATCTGCAGAGCTTCTTACACATAACCCACCTGCAAATATGGAATGTGTTGTAAAACAAATACTGATATCCATTCGATCACTGAAACAGCAAGATTTGGTCTGAAAAATGTAACCTTTAATATTTCACTTTGTGCAATTACACAAGGCTTTTTTAAGAATAGTCATGTTAAAAATTTGTTAGTCGGATATATTTTGAAAGGTTCGGAAATAAACTAGACAAATACATGCAATGGATACAAACTTTTTCTTCCTCTTTCACTGTTATTAACAGTAGAGTGTTAATTATATCAGAATCAAAATCATTATAAACATATAAAGTGGCATGTATTCAAATATTTTGCAGTTTTACATCATATTCAACGCTGTTCTTGAAAAATAATTATATTATGAAACATATATACCGTCTTCACGTTGGAAACCAAATCGACTTTGGAATTTTTAAGGTGAGAACACAAACAAATCTGACAAATGTTCTATAACGATGTTAGAAGAAAATTCATCATAAGAAGGATAAGAAGCGCTTCAATAACATCTGATTTATTTCCATTGCACAAGACATTCCCAGATTGATCAAAGTTTTCCATCCTGCCGAATGCTGCATAAATTTTCCAATTGTAGTATTTGCTTCAACTAGTCAAATATAATCTAAGTTCCGTCTGCTTAGAAAAGTTAAGAGAAAGTCCACAGCCAAGCTGGAACATAGTCTTGTTTCTAAATAATCTTCAATTTTAACTGAACCTCAACGGCTGCAATTTTACAAACATATTTGAAAAGCAAGGGCCGTGTGTGCTCATGTTACCTGAGTGACGCCAGTAAAGACATAAGAATTCAATGACCACTATACTTCAATGCAATTCGACCTAACAGCGTGACAAATTCTGGTCGAAATAATTATGTGCATTAATTATATATCAAAGTAGTAAAACTACCTAATTCCGCTACCCGACAAGTGGAAATCTTGTGTCATAACTGTCAAATAGAAGAAAACAAGTATCCGAATTTTTGCAACCTTCTGATTTTGATGAGAAGTTTCGAAAAGATTGGCATAAAATCATAACAAAGTATGATAACTAGAAAACCTTACTGATCAATTGAGATAGTTGTTCAGTGCATCGGGGCGAAAAACAACACGGTGTCAGATCAAGGCAAAGATTTTTGAAATTAGATTGGATTGGTGGATTTCTCAACAGCAATTGAAACACTGCTCAGCGATATGTTGTATTGCTATGTATGTTGCCATGTTGGACTCCAAATGATAAATGTAAGCTTGATGTAAGCTTGATGTAAGATCCCGGGCTCTGGAGGTACCGCGTCCTCGTCGTGGAGCTGAGGCGGCCGGAGCCATGTTTTACAGGGTTATGGTGAAATGGATTTTGAGCAACTGGATCCTCCCGCAAGCAGTACCATGGAGCTGGAGGAGAGACTGCGCTTTTCAAGCTCCTGCACCCTCCCGAAGGTTTGGGCAACCCCAGCAAGCCTGAGGGCTACAACAACAACAACATATAAGCTCCCGTTTTCACAGGATAAGAGTTGCAAACAAGATGTTTATGCTCTCGGCAGTGATTTGTTCCAATAGAAACTGAAATTCAATTTTAAAAGTTAATGCTGGGATCGTCTTAATTAATGTGTCCACTGTTACTGCACTTTGAATTGCTAGACGAACTGCTTCATACCATAATGCTGTTTTGACTTGTCCGGTAGAATTCTTTGGTTTGTGCACTCGACATCTACTACGAGATACATGATTGCTTTTCGTGATAGTAAGAGTGCTTCGTCATTTACAACGGGAAATCTATGAGTTTATCTAATAAATGCAAAACGCTGAGCATACATCATTCTTTTTGCGGACTATTTTGCCATTATTTAATTTGAAATTCTGTTTTTCTATTTTTTTAGACCAATCAAATGAAGATCATGAACCGCTTTCAGAGTATTACTCTATGAATGATTATTCTAGATGATCTTTACGTTGACAGGCTTTTCACATAATGATCAATTTGCGCACTAAATGGGTGCTAGAGGCTAAACTGAACATTAATATAATGGATTATATCTCTTGCGATGTTTAACACTAGGCGACATATACCGGATTCCACTCCTATAATATATGAAATCCCCGTAAAGCTCCCAAATATGTCTTACCTTTTGCAGTTCGTGCTCCCAGGTAAAGTATACTGCTTAACATCAGCATAAATATTGTCGACTTAGACATTGCAACGTTTGGCCTTCCTGTTTTTTTTTCTTTAGATGATGTCTGCCATCGAGTCAGATATGACTAGGAAATGTGTTTTTCTAAAAAAGAAGCGGGAATACGCCTGTCTATATGCAGATAAATCAACATACTTCAACGGTTCTACAACTACCTGCCGTGAGACGTCATATTCTAAAGCATGATGCAGAGTTATGGCTTATGTCAAAATGTATATTCCAATTTAAGCAATCTAAATATTTCTGCTCCATTCGTGCAAATATGCGAAGAAGTGAAATACAGATAAGGTACTAAACATATCTTGTTAAATCTTCACCTCAATATTTTAATTGTACAGATGAAACAGGAAACGTCTTTAGAACATATAACTTATGTTTGTTTTGCCATTAAAATGCAATGTATACCTATAGTACAATCAATCTACAGAAATAGAGTGATTTTTCAAAAACCAACCTTATCAGGAACAAATTAAATAACCTTACTCAGTCAATTCTGTGTGATACTGTTGTACCTGCACAAGCAATGGACTTCCGTAAGAAATATGAAACATACTTCAAACGCTGTTTGTTCTCCAGTGTGTTTCGTACTATATTGTTATTGTTTTAAATGTTGATTGTAAATGTTTAGGGCGTTGCGTCGCGACAGCCACATGCAAGAGCAGCCTATTGATCTTTCTGGTACTTGGTTTTAGACCCTCGTGATCTTTGAACTGTATATTTTGCAGAACCTGCACTAAATCAGAGTAGCAAAACAAGACGTTTCAAAATGAGTCAGGGTAACAAGTTCAGACACTTCAAAGCGTATCTAACTTGATACACGCAAGAATTGATTTAGCTGAGCAATGATTAACCGATGGCGATCCATTCTGTAGAACAGGGTTATCTAAAAAGTTTTTTTAATATTTTTTATTTGTAACTGTCATGCATATTAAACTGTATATTTGAGCTTTGAAATATCTATATTAGACATCTTCTCTCGCAGCTATTAACGTGCACCTAATTTGACATCAAACATCCATATTATCAAAGTTATGGAACTGGTAAGTCATTTCGAGGTCAAATTCTCATAAATGGTTGCAGACTTGTATCCCTGATGGAGAAACGATTGGTGGCCTTCTTCGTTTATATTGTAGTCAGCAGTGAACAGGAAACCGTCCAATCAAGTCCATAGCCTTTTATGGGACTGCAGAACAAGAAGCAGTTATTATAATTTGTACTATACTGTCTTCCAAGAAAGAGCAATACCATGCAGCAGTAAAAGCAAATTGGTTCAACAGGATATAAAATTTGCAAGGCATGGGCCTTTTAAGTAACGAATAGCTAGCAAAAAGATATCATTTGAACAATACTAAGCTGACCGAAATGACAAGAATGAAATAAGATATACTGTGATTACCAAATGATTCTTGTCACAAAGGCCTGCCTTTTCAGTGAATATAACCCACTACCGCGAGTCCACCGGAAAGATACTTATAACCTTTTAGAATGCAACAGATCAAGCTAACACTTCAACACATGATGATTTTCGGGAGTTGATCTTTTGGTGGGATAGTGGACGAATTATCCGCTGTCCACTCTCCCCAGCAAAAAAAATAAGTGCAATTTTCTTTCAGCGCAGCAGATCAAAGGAATAGCAATGCAGATTTAGCTCATATCTATCCTATTGGATGCTTTCGCGACTAAAAAGCTTGTTTCTGTTGGTGCGAAATAACGATCAGCGGTTTGTTATATACGTTCTCTTGAGTGACAGGTTTACAATGATGTCTGAAACTGCCATAAAAATGAATATTGCATCAGCAGGTAGTTTCTTTTTTGTATTGAAATTTCAAACTTGTAATGCTATCCTTTACGCTTCGGTCGTTTATCAGAAGACGTCTTTCGGCTTCATTCGACAGCTTTAAATGTGGTTGATTATTTTTCTATTCCCTACGCGAAGAATAAACCTGAGTAATTAGTGCTTTGATCGACCGTGGTTTATATATGCTGCAGGCAGGCCATGTATACCTTTCACTATAAGCATATGAAAAATGAAGTTTGTAACTAAAAGAGTGGATGCTTGTGTGACTTCAACATTTCCTAAAACTGTGACTACTATAGACTGGAATGAAACACTATAACTTCATCAGAAAACGCAAATGGAGCTAACATGGCAGCTTACATGTCTTTATGTATTTGTATAGTAATTCATGTAACGAGTAGAGGCCATTCTATTGTATATCAATACATTACACCTCATAACTATTTACCCTGGTCGATATTTAAATACAACAAAAGCGGTTTATTTACATTCTTTTTGAAAAAAGATAGAGACGCGGGTTGTTTATGGTAGAGATCATCAAGAAACAACGCCGGTTCAAAAGTCAAGGAAGTTGGAAGTCCAGTAAGGTCAAAGAGTCAAAGTTCAAAATCACTTATCATAATAAGTGATTAGTTTTGAGGTAGATTTTCCTATGCAATGAAATGATTTTCTTGTTAACTGGATCACGCAGATGCAGAGTGTAAAGTTTTTACTATAACTGCTTGATCAAATGAAGGATTACAGAACAATAGAATAAGCATCCAGGTAGGTAATGGCTGAAATCACATACTGCAACATTAAAAGAGTGTTTACAGACTACATATTGGTGGCCGTTAACTTAACACAAATTGTGCACCATTTTCCATGATAATCATGTTATAGAACTGGAAGAGTCAGGAATGCGTTACGTGAGGCACTAACATTTCTATTTGAAGTGGATATATCAATCAATCAATCAATCAATCAATCAATCAATCTATGGCGGCGCCAGGGGGTGGACAGGAGGGCCGCGTCCCCCCCTGTTGAAGTTTAGGTCGAGTTTTCAATTCCTCCAAATCCGTCAAGAAACTCGCCATAGGGGAGGGGGATTTAGAGGCGTCGTAATTACACCCAGTAAGATAATGTTTAGCATATTGAACGAGACGTCAGACAAGCAATAATGTTTGAAAATGTCATCCAGATGGAGCCAATTTGCAAAATTGTGTGGGATATTGTCAAAAATTTTTGGGGCTCCGCCATCGAACCTCTCCATGACAACAAAACTGGCTTTCCCCTCCACATGTTATAGGCTGGCACCGCCGCTGCAATCAAGCAATCAATATATTTATTTAAACTCGCATTTCACTGTCGTACACGGATATCATGTCATAGTTACTCCGAGTGGTACGTTTTACAAAATGGCAAGTAACTGGAGCAAACTAATGAAATGCGATAAATGAGACTATAGCAATGGTGGATAAATAAGAATAAAAACTTTAAACGAGAGCAAATTAAAATAGGCTAAAATAGAACAGAGATCGATGTCTTGAATGGATTTTAAAATGGATCTGCTTGTGGCGTTTAAAATGTCACGGTGAGAAGTGGAGAGCGAGTTGTACAGCCGAGCAGCTAACACACAGACAAAGTTATTATTGTAAGCGGTGTTGCACACTGGGATTTTGAAATCGCCCCTCGTTGCTGATCGGGTCCTACCTATATATATTGCTAAGCCCTCGTTACACGCTGCTAAATGTTTGGTTTATCCATGACGCATCTTAAGTTGGCAGCGGCTGACTGAATATTTCACTTTTCCATCCCAGCTAACAAGGTATAAATTTTATTGCTTTGAATTTTTTTGCTTGATGTTTATTCTCCGTTTTTGTATGACCTTTCGAAGGTTATTGCATCATACGCACATTTTGTGATTTCAGAATGAATTACGCACTTTTAGTGATGATGTTAATGGTGAACATCACAGACGGAAGTATAAGGGATGATATTCTATCTGGGGCATATATCAAGCAGCATGCAGCGAAGGCGCATTACAGAGACAGAAGTTTTCCTTCGGCGACATCTCCACAACAAGTAATAGAAGCAAAGGACAGAGTATCAGGTATGCGTCTACGATGAAATGTTTCAATTTTACTGAATCAATAAAATGTCAGCCATTATAAGAAATATTCAAGATCTTCGTGACCCTAAATAAAATATTAAAGACAAGTAATTTTTCAAACTAATGAGAGGTTTTCAATTCTGAAGACCAGTAAAATGTCGTGTATCTAATCACATTGTGGCGAATCATATTGTTCACGACACAAGCCATTATAGCTAGTTATTCAGATTTGTGTACGATTATACTGGTATAGGTACTTCATGCAAATTGATGGAAAGATATGTCTTATATGAAGAGAAACGTCTAAATATGTGTCCTCGATCTCAATGTAAATGGTTATACATAAAGCGCGCCAAGTGATATATCATTCTATGAAACTGGGAATGTCGAAAGGGAGAGCCTTTAATGTCTCAGTCAACTTCTTTTATTTATGCATAGAATCATTTATGACAAAGTTAGGCGTAATTTACGACATTCGCCAAAGTTTCATATTTAGTTCTGCTTTAACTTACAGGATTTCAAAACCAGCTCACAGATATCGAAAGCATAATGAATACCGAGGATCACGAAGAAGAATTAGAGATGGAAGGGGGATGTAAATTCTCTGTATCAAAAATTGGAAACTCTATCACTATCAGTGCAGTTGATACTCAATGTTCAAACCAAACGGGAATAAATGAATTTCTTCCGTACTTCATTGCATCGGAAGAGGAACCAGATATTTCTGAAGGAAGCGAGCAAATACTTCAAGATTCTTTATTACTAGTGCATAAAGTAATATATGATCATCTGAAAATGGAACTAAAATTTACGTGTAGAGCTCAAGAAAACTACCCATCTTTAGATGAAACGTTGGAATTCAAAGTCAGGGAAGCAAACGTCAGCATTTTGACACTTCAGGATTGGAATTTGGAAGCAATGCATATATCATTCAGAGGAGATTTCAGCTTGTCAACTCTTACTAAGACTGGATATATGATAAAGAATTACAATGAAAGTAATTTCAATATTGAATTTTCCGTCTCAGCTATTACACCTAACGAGTTTGTTGAAGCATTCGGCGTGAGTCCAGAACGTTTTCCAGACGCAGATTCGGGTTTTAATTCACAGATTATACTAACATCTAAATTTGATTCAGAAGCAGAAGTTCGTGGTATGTGGAATGATATGGAAGGTTTTCAGATTGCATTACATTGTAAAGATACTAAGATTGGAAGATCAATTAAAGCAAATGCATTTGTAGTTGTTAGCCATTTTATTGACGAGGAAATGCCTCAAGCAGCATTAATCGCCTTGGTAGATGCCAACGATGAAGGAGTATTTGATAGCGATTTTCAAGAGATCAGTGAAAACATTGAATACCAAGTACCGGAAATTCCTCTGATTCGTAAATTCAAGGGCAATTATGTTCTAGAATTGGCAACGGGAGATGTAGAGCTGATAAGAAACACGTTGTTCAGTGAGGAACTTGGATTTTTTTCAAGAAAAAAGAAAGTACCTCAAGTCATGCAAGGAATACATCTAATGTTGGAGATTGGTTTAAAATCAGCATTGAAAAGCTGTGGAAATCCTGAAAACCCCGATTTAGATGATAATGAAATATTCCTGGATATAAATATCACTGCTTCAGGATTGAAATATTCGTTTGATGAGAATGCAAAGGTAGATGTTGGACAAATGCTACGATGTATCAAGGTTGGCTCAAGTGTCAATCTGCCTTCCGATCTGTTTGGAACCTCAAGTAACGTAGATGTGAAAGAGTTTTCGTACGAGCAAGCAAGCAAAAGTTTCAAGGGACATGTCGTATTCAATGATATTGTTATAATCAAGGAAGGAATTCTTGAGTTTCCGAAACTTGAAATGAAGCTTGAAACTAGTTCTTCCAAAGACTGGGTATTTTCTGTTTCATCAAAGATAAAGTTTTTAACGGTGGATGCTAATATTTCGATTGAGAAGACTGGAGAAGAATACAAAGCCAAGCTGACCATAGAAAAACTTTCGTTAACGCAACTTGTTGCTATTCTGAACCCAGCCGTTTCGGCACTTTTTTCGTATGTTCCTGACGTTTTCATCCAAAATGTTAGCATTGGAATTACAATCGGATCATCAAAAGAGTTCAAGTAAGTATCAAGAGAAAATGACGTCTTCAATTAGTTTTAAAAATTTATCAGTTATATTTTGGAATTAATTTTGCTGATAAAAACGTAAGAAGGCGATAGTTAATGTGATGATTAATGCAGTAACTTTACGAACAAAAATGTCATTTTTCAGGTATTTAGTTTAAACATACAGCAGAATTTTATTATGTTACTATGTACCTTGTTATGTTACTAACATTTTTTATTTTTTAATTCAGATGCAGTGTACATTTATTGATATTCAAAATTACAATCTGATAAACGAGCCTATATACATATTGAAATTAAAACTAATTAGAATGCTAAAACTATACAGTATCTACTTACTATCGATACAAATTAAATACGTTTCCGTTACTCACATGTTACTAACATGAATTAAGTTAGAGCACAAATTAAAGGAACTTTCTTTGAACTAACTTTCGTAAGCCATTTTATCATAACATGTACATGTGACATGCATGCATTGAATTTGAATAATAAATTTGACGTGATATACACTGAAAAATATTTTCCAGACAAGAAATATTTTCTTGTTCCAAGTATCAATTTTCTTGAAACAAGACTTGTCGGTGAAAGAACAATTGAAATATTCATCTTTGGATCAGTAATTTATGGCTTAGGGCGTGGACAAGTATTTTGTTACTAGGATTAAGAATATGAAGAACATTATTTTTGCAGTGTAGCTACATCCCTTGCATTGCGTTTTTCTTTAGCAGTATAGATACGTTTACATTGCAAAACCGGAACATTGCAATGCCTAATACTATTTTACTATTTGAAACAGGATCTCAGCAACACCAGTCATATTTGGATTCGATAGCGTTACTTTAAACGCCTTGGTCTGGGATGCTAAAAATGGCAATTCAAGTGGTAGAGTTGGTTTTTCCATTGGTATAGTTATTGCTAACCTGCGATTCGATCAGCTGATAAAGAACGTTTTCAATATAACGTACTCTTCGCCTGGGTGGCTCTCTCGACTAAAAGCCGGTGAGTCATGTTTTATACAATAAGCAGGTATAAGGAGCCGCTTTTATCTTTGATTGATTGTACCAGTATAGTAGTGCATTGCCACTCTTAAACAGATCCCTTGTTCAACATTCTACCACTGATGTTATATATAAGTTTTTGTCGTTTCAGTGTAGACTAAAACGGTAAGACTGCTTTTAATTATGTAATGCAGAGGTCATGGTTTCAGGGCAATAATAAATATCATCGTATACATATTCAGAACAAAAGAGCTCATTTCTTACACACGTGTGTGACTGATTACGTAGTGTTGTAAGAGTTGTGCTTTCTGTTCTTTTGTAAGTGGCATATGATATGTATAGCATATAATTTCACAAAAACTTTTGGTGCTTCTATTGTCTCCTGAAGAATTAATTCCGGGAATTTATTTCGTTGCTTACTATATGTTGAGAAAATACCGTCGTCGCTTCGTTTGACCAGTAATCATCTCACTGTTCAACAGATTTCCATTCCTCACTGCTTTCGTCGTTGAACAGAAATACGATGTTTCGGATATTTTCCTTTCCTTGTTTTAACTTTTACTCCTCGATTCCTACTTCTCTGACTAAAAAGATACATGCCGGAACGAGAGCGAATTAACAATTTGACCACGATAAGTTATCGCTAGACGTTGACTAAAAACGTTAGTAAATTATAACCCCGTTAATTTCACCTCGGTAAATATCACAACACGCCTAATACCACTTTATTTTGATAACCAAGCTCTGTCAAAATCAACAATTTTAGCCCTCTTAATATTACGACCCGCTTATTATCACGATTTTTGACTGGAAAATATTTTGATATTACCGAGGTTCCACTGTAAATAATGACGACCTAAATTGCACATAAACAAAATTCTTGAATTAAAAAACTTCCATGGACACAAAACAGGGAGACGTGGCTCTTCAATAGCTATATACTGCATACCATAAGCTGTAAAAATGAGCATCACTTGATATTATCCATGGCTTAAGTTTCAGGATAAGAATTATGGTGACAGTGCTGCATTCCATTTCTGATAAATTTTTATTGTAGATAACCGGAATTTTATATCGCTTCCTGTTCCTATACTCTCCAAGAACATACCTTTCAACAGTCCAAATACGTTGCAAATGAAGTCCAAAAACTTTCAGCCATAGAAGACTTGAACTATGACGACAACTTAATTGATTAGATTATTCTTCAATCAAGTAATGTATCGCGATTTGTATTAGAGTTGTTTACCAGAATAGACCTCAAATAAATGCATCGTCTACAGTCAAACATCACGATGATACGAAAACTATGTGCATATCATTACGAAAATCCTTACTTATACGCTATAGATGAGAATACTCTACAGTTAACTCTGCAGTACTTTGCATGGTTCTTCTTCTTTCAGTTGCCATGTACAGCAGCAAAGACAGGCCTGCAGAGGCAAACGTAGAGGAAGAAAAGGTTGAAAACGAAGAAGAAAAGAAACCTCTCAAAGAAAAACCAAAGAAAATAGGAAAGGTAGCACGTGAGCTGATGGCTTTGAAAAAGATTTCTAAACTTGAAAAAATAAAGCAAAAGGGATCTAAACAAAGTTCAAAAAATGTACGGAGATCAGAGCAGGATTCATTTAAAAGAGACGAGGGAGGAAAGGAAGATTTAAAAAATGGCACGGACGACGCCGACGAAGACCAAGTACTGGATTTCTCAAGTCTAGATATCGAGAAAGGTATGCAAATTGGATGATGAGCTTCAAATGAAGACAATTTCATGTTTGAATTTTGATGAAATATTTTTTCTTTCTTGATATACTTATAGACACTTTCAGCAATGTATGTCTTGTGTATGTCAAAACAGGAATCAATATGCACAGGAACACTGTTTTCGTTTGATCTATTGTAGTTAATACTTTTGCAAGCACAAACATAGTTCATTATGTTACCATTATGCTGTTGAATGCGTTATCACCATTGAAATATTTCAGGCGTGGTTGTTAAAGCTATGTATGAATCCCCGGCTAACATCAGCGAATGCAGAGATGATTACGTCTGCAAGTTCCTTCATCAAAAAACTGAAGGAAAGTTTAGCTTCATTTTGACTGCAAAAATACTTCCCAAAAAGGTGGAAGCAAAAGGAAAGTTTGCCCTTAATATAAGATTCAGTGACAATATTGTTTTATCGGATTTGACCCTTGGATTCAAGTACGAAAAGTCAGTGAGCATATACATCAGTGCGAGCCTCAAGATAGATGATCCAGACATCACACTTAAAGGTGAGCGAAATACCATATTTAGATGTCTTCAATATTATGTAAATTGCAGTTAACATCTAGCAATAGCCTTCTCTGAACTTTGAGTGTGAATCTTGAGTGGTCCAAGAGAGATGAAAATGTAAGTGGATAACTCTTAGACACTGTAAAAATGTTGTTCCCAATAGAAGAACAAAATCTCTCCTTTCTAGCAATCTTATTATTAAATCTAATTAAAGATACTTGTCCACGCTGTAAGATCCAATTTCTAATCCAAGTGTGAATATTACCATTGTTCTTATTAAGTCTTATTGAAGGAAAATGGTATTTGAAACAAGCAAAAAATTCACATAGAGACAGCATTTTTCAGTGTACATTCAGTTATAGCAAACATTGTTGCCTTATTTAACATGTTGACCCTGACAAGCTTATTTTTATTGATACTAATTGCAGGGATACGTTGCATGATATGATGTAAGGGAAACTGTTCTCCGTAAACTATTAGTAAAATTCAAGATATAGCAATGCTATGTGTTGTTCTTGATAATCTCTGCTGCGTTATATAGAACTAGGCAAACAGTAACCCTGCGAAAGATACTGAAATCTTGAATGTTTACACTAGGCACCATCGCTGTTGATCTCAGTGGACAACTCAGCCTTGATTTCTTCATGAAAGGAAGCATCGTCGTCCCTAAATTTCCGAATTACCTGACAATTGCAAACGTTCACGTTGGAATAGGATATAACTTCATTGTCCAAGCACCTGCTTTGCGTAAGTAATATTTCTGTAATTTGTTTATTTTATTTTTTTATTATTTTTTTCAGCGCAAATGAGAAATAATTATTAACATACAACAGATCGTCCTACAAATAAACCAATAAATAATAATTTGTACTTTGTAATTTGTTTATCTGTAATTAGCAATTACAGTTTTCAATTTTTCTGTAATTTGTTTATGCATATCCATGTTTGAACAATTCATCGACCATGTTTCACGACTATATAATACATGTTGAATTTAAATGCCGATTTCAGGTTTTGGAGGAAAGTTGACGTTTGGAAAGGAAGGCAGTGGCAAAGAAATCGTTATAGAGGTATATTTTGGAATTGATTTCAAAGGGAAGGATAACTATGTTTACGGACGAGCAAATGGCATTACAATTGGCAAAGTAGCGGATGCTTTTGGGATTGATATCAATGCAACGGAAGTTGTCAAGAATTCCGGATTTCCTCATGGCTTAGAAGTTTCCTTTACTACCAATCCTGCAGGTGAGTGTACTAATGCAAAGCTCAAAGTACTCAACGCCGTTTGTAATTCTAAACATAGACTGGTGAAAACTGTCCCTTAGCTACATATATTTTACTGATACGCGGTAACAATAATTATCTGTTCTAAACATTGAAAATTGCTCCTCTGCAATCACATTGTAGAGTATATATTAGAGTATATATGTTGTAGATGTTGATGCAAGAACAGTCTTGTGCATGATAAGGTTGATTTTATATAATTGTTGGAGATACGATGGAAGGTAGCCAGTCAGTTCGAAGGTTCGAAAGTACAGACTTCAAAAGTCTTACGCTACAACATACAAGACATTTACAGCGGCTGAAGAAGGGCGCTGATTGGCGGTCTGAATATTGACGTAGTGATGAGGCGACCACCAAAACACTATCGTCGTTTTGCTTCGGTTTCTTAGAATCAATACTGATGACTGATAGCAAAACCTTCTAAAGCAAGACGAAGTGAAGAACACTAAAACCTAATAGTGTAGTGTAAAATTTATAATGTAGATGTTAAATTATTTTAATAACCAATTTGCCTATGGAATGTCTTCCTTGTTGACAACGAACATTGAATCGCGTAGGAGTTATCAACTGTATGAGCCGGTAGACGAAACTAGTACGCACTGAATTTTTTAGAGATGTGAAAAAGAGTTCACATATAATTATACCATAAAAAATCTTAACAATTACTAGTAAAAAAAACACACATTTTTATTGTATAGAAAAATTAACTGCTGGCATTTTTTGATGTTATGTGGCTAGAGCAAATGTTTCACTTTTCTCTTTTACAGGAATGACTGTTAACGATGGGAATATTACTATAAAGCCAGGCGTGTATATTTGTGGAAATCTCTCTATTGCTGGTTACCACATTGAAGTTGAAGTTCAAATTACCTTAGAAGCAGATGATCCAAAAGTTAAAATAACAGGAAAATTTGATCCAATAACAATAGGAGACAGCTTGTTAGTCATATCTAAGAGCAAAAACGAGGAATCACAAGGTCCTATTCTGCACGTGGTCGCTAGCAAGACGTTATTTGGTGTGGACATTCAAGGATTCTGCTATTTTCTTGGAATGGGAGTTCAGACAAAGATAACAATTTCGAAAAATCAATTTTTAATAGTCACGAAAGGAAAAATATTTGATGTACTGGAAACCAATGTGGAAGTTGGTGCTTGGTACGGCAATATCAGAGATGTCTCCTTTGAAGTAAGTTAAATGTCATCTAAATACATTGAAATGACTCAGAATTTGGTGTTGAAGAAAGTATCACACATAAATTGAGTAAAATGATACAATTATTTCAGTCATTAATAGTAAGTTACATGTCATAATATTGCTTTAATGAAGATTATGGGGCGGTTTCAAACTTGTTCAGCATTATAGATGGAGCTTCTGATAGTCTTGTGTAGGTATTGTGTAATCCTCAAATTACGATAATACACAGTACGGGTTTTGCAAATGCATGTCTTACGCTACTGTTATGCAAATTGCTTGTCTGTTTGATTGCTCGGCTTATTTACTCGCTTCCAGGACTTGCATTTTTCATATGGGTAAGGCGAGAGCATATGTTTTACACAATAATGAATTTCAGTCAAAACTTTACGACGATTCCAAGTATCGAGCCCATTATCAACGCTGATTTCCAGTTCCATTTCCCTTGGACGAAATTGGATCATTCCACAACGTCGTGTTTATTGATAAGGATGCTCTTAATCAGAAGAGACGACTCAACGCTTTACGAGATGAACTTTTTCATCATTGGCAGTGTTAATATTTCTAGTTCCTAGTATTGCTGCTTCAATAAGACGGAGATGTCCTTGAACAAGGTCTCCTCATTCAGAAAGTATTTGCAAATCCTTTGTCTTTACGTGTTTAGCCTTAAGTCCTTCACTGATCGGGTTTGAATAAGGATCATTTCGTGTCGTTTATTTGACACTGGAAAGTTATATCGCCCATCTCCAAAAGGTGTTCTGTATTCTGTTTACTTATTGTCTATGGCGTGTTTAGTTTGAGGCATGTGTGACAGTCGATAGAGAAAAGCTCAAAGAAGCAATTAAAGCGTTTCTGACAAACGTGAAGGTGCTTGCCGAAAGAGCTCTGCAAGCAGCAAAGGACAGTTTCGACAGAGCCATGCAGAAGGTCGCCCAAGCGAAAGACGTATTGCAAGCCAAAATTTCAGAAGTTAAAGAGTTCCAGGAACGAATGGACAAACGTCTCTTTGTTCTTGAATTGGAGAAGATAACACTGGAGAAAGCGTGCAAAGGCGAATGCCCGGAAAGTTAGTTGTAGTTAAAATATTGTTCAACCTTTATGCATCGATTATAAACGTTACAGTAATGCATATGCCAATATTTTTTTCCTAGAGTCATGCATATGTTGTTCCAAGCTGCATGAGATACAGTACCTTGCCTGGATCAATATCTTGTTATATGCCTGGCCCTACACACGTCCCAATTAATTTCATGTCATGGTACATGCAAGTCACCTGTAACAGCTGTACTGTGATGCATTTGCAGAAACATGATTAGCCAATTTTCTCATCTATACATTGTCATTATCATTATGATTATGGCAATTATCGCAATCCACCTTTGAAGGTGTTTCTGTATTCTTTTGGAAACGATACATGAAGGCAGCAGATGGACTGTCCATCAATATATTTCACATATCACGAGTTACACTCCGATCAGTAACTGAAGATTCCTTCTCAGCAGCTCCAAATCTATGCTATTTACACCGACAATACAGAACATTACGGAATAATTACCACTTACATGCAAATGACATCATGTTCTATTTATAAAGCATCTAGAACCTTCTGCTACATCATATCGAAAAATATCGTGATCTAGAATATTCTCATCACATCATGTATAAAAATAACTCAACCTAGAATATTCTTATTACGCAATATACAAAACCATTAATCAAATATGTAATTCCTTCTAGAACATTCTACAATATTCTAGATTTGTCGCAGCAATGTACCTGTAGCTTCGCACTGCAGATAGATTTCCAATTGTTACGTGATTCATCAGTAGATGTAAGCGAGGAATTATAACATCGGTCAAAAAAACTCTGCAAATTCCGCTCTACAAAAGTGAAAACATAAATTTTAAATGGAACTTTATTTAGGTAAGTGTACGCTATTTACAACTGCTTGCTTTTTTCGTTTTAGTTTGTATTCCATTTTTCGACTGGAAGCATCATTGTTTCAAGTTTTTCGGTATCTGGTGTGGATGTCCATATTGGAACAAATGCAAATGGCGTGCTAGTGACGTCATTTGTTTGGCAGAATGTGAAATGAAGAAGATTTTCAAGAGAATCAGTGTCTTTGGAGAGAAAATTGGAATCAAAGTACGGAAGCATATATTTTTTACTAGCGTTCATGTACCATGCTATCACTATGATGGGAAATCAATAACCTACAAATTATGATTTCCACGTACGAGGGTTTTCACATTCTTTCCACATCTACATGTTCAGGCGTAATTCCATTATTATTCTTGCTACACGTTATCACCGTCAACATATAATCATTTTTTTCTTAATAATCGGGAAAATGAAGCACACTACGAATAACGTTACTTGCCCGCGTAAATGTAAAAAATTAAAAATAGAATAATAGAATGTAAAATAGAATAAATTAAGGTCATACCATGCGCAATTGTTAAGATAGATGTCGTTTATGTCGTTTCTTTATATAAGGAAAACTGAAGGTTGTCATTCGTTTCCATATCACGTCTAATATTATGGTGCGCTTTCAACAGATCATGCAGGGCTTGACAAATGTAGCGGAGGCCATGCTTTCTACCCTGAACAAGGTTGTTGCTCTTGGTAAACAACTAGGAGAATATTCCGAGCAAGTCCTCAAGTTTGCATCTCACATGCTTTCAGGATTTCTTGAAACCCTCAGTCAAGCGAACATAACTGACGCTGTGGATATCAAACATTTCTGCTTGAAAGGAAAGCTCCAATCAACCGGAACCGGCTGTGCTGCATTTTACCTGGAAGCAAAACTATTCAATTTCGATATATCACTGAAAGACCAAATTTGTATCAACTCTGACATATTTGCAGGTGTTTCGGAAAAAGCTTCTGTAAAGAGGTTTCCGTCCATTACAAATCACAGAGATACCGCAGACAAAATCGAAAGCGAACTCGCAGAAACAGCGGATCAACAAACAGAATTAGAAGCTCAGGAGAAAGAAATCCAGGCGGAGGTAGAGAAAGAACTCGAAAATAAGGCAAAAAGAGCACACGTTCCTACCAAAAGAGAAATGAGAGTAGTTCGTGCCTTGGAAGGCAATGTTCCCCAATACTTTATCAAAAATGACTATATGATGACTGCATATAATATGGGAGCGCCATGGAGACTACTTAGTCATGCCAGATTATTTAACCAGAGTCTTCTTAGAAAGCCAATATCATATGAAAGACACATTACTGAATCTGAAGGTAAGTTTCCGTGGCATAATTTGTCTAACTTTTTAATAGCCGGGGTAGAATCGGTCAGTGGTTTGGTCATCATCATCATCATCATCATCATTTACTCACTTATCCGATCAGATACAAGTTCTGTTTTTCGTAGAGCTGAGTTCACAAACTAATACATAATAACTTTTTTTGTTGCTTGTTTTGATTTTTAGCAAAAATTGTCTTTGATTATTGAGTTGAATCTGGCGCGATTATCAATCGACTTCATCTGCGTTCGCAAACCGTTCCATAGACGGGCATCCTGAAACTAGTGACGATGGCTGGATTTGATGTCGCAATTATTATTAGCGTTCATCATCGTTGCCTAAAGTAATGTAGCTTCGCTATTCGTAAGGTGCTCATCTCCAATTCAAATCCCAATAAAACCATATCTTATCAGATACATATCAATTGTGGGTGATCATGCCACGATCCTTACTCCTGTTAGCTTGCGTACAATTTCTTGCATTAGAACCCTGAACCTTTCGATAAAGAGAGCAGTGTTCTGCCGATTAAGCGAGTTCGCCAAACATTTAATTAGCATATGCGTCTTTTGATCCTTCGTGAGTTCAAAATGTACATTATCCACTGCAGATACTAACTTTATAGGCCAGTCTTCGTAGCACATCATCCTTTGGCTAAAGATTATTATATAAATTTTTTCTGAGTTCTTTTCCTTTTCATGTGGTTTCAGCTTTATCTTAAATAGATTAATTGTATAGCGCTATTTCCGTTTGGATACTTCAAGTACATAGAAACGCAACATCATGACATTGCAGTTATGTTTGATGCTGTCAAGTATGCATTGAGTGAACTAGAATCGGTACACAAAAGCTATCAAATTCAGCAATGTTGAGCATCTTTATGTCTTTTTGTTAGTGGCAGTTAAATTATTATTTTAAAAAAGAGATTACTGACTGATGCATAACCTGTCTTACACTGTGTTTACACTGAAAAAATAGTTTCTAGACAATAATTATTTCCGTTTTTCTAGTATCAATTTTCTTAAATATGGCTTGGTCGGTGCACGAATAATAGCACTTGAATATTCATATTTGGCGTAATAATTTATGGCTTAGAGCGTGAACAAGTATTTGTTTACTAGATTTAGGAACAATATTCCTTGAAATGAGAAATTCTGTTCTTGAAATGGAAGCACTTTTTGCAGTCGATAATTATATCGTTGGTGTGTAGGTGCGAAATTATGAACGACCATGTATCGCTAATATGACTTATCTTATCTGTTGTAGCAGATGGCTTGAAATCATACCATATTTCTTCCAAAGCAGATGGAAACACAAATGACAGTTGTGGAGGAATACGTTCAACTATAGAAAAATACGATACTATCGTGTATGGCATACGTTTGACAGCGGAAGGAACAAAACGGCAAAATATGTTATGGAGAAAGGAAAAGAAAAGAATGTTACAGGCTGTTGATCATATCAAGCACGTCGTTGAAGAATCAGGTTTGCTAATTTAGAGAATAGATTATAAATTTGAGATCTTCACTCCTGCCAGCCTACGCTCGATTGCTTGCATTCAAACCCTGAACCTTTCTATCTAGATAGCAGTGTTCTACCGACTGACCTAGTTCACCCAACATTATAGAAGCATATGCGTGTTTTGATCCTTCATGAATTCTTTCCCTATAATGTACATGATCCACTACAGATAATAACTTTTATAGATCTATCTCTGTAGCACATTACCTTTGGCTAAAGCAATCGTGCACATGCTAGAAGGAGCAAGGATCTGATATTTCTTTTCCTTTCTTTTGATACAGATTAGCAATCGGTGTAATTATCCAGTGTTTCAGCTATATACATGAGAATCGAACCGTTCATCTTACTCTTGATATTTATTAACAACTAAAGTACTCTGCCTTTTATTGTGGTTCGTGGCTTCCTTGTTTAGTAAGTGTATCAGGTTAATAACATACAATACAGTCATCTTAGTTACATACCCGTCTTTATTACTGTTGTCAAAGTATATCTCACGATAATGGTAAGCAATACTTTAACTCTAAAAAGTTGTAACTGTATTACATATGTCATGATCCATTTTGAGGGTATAAAACTAAAATAATTCTACAAATAATAATTATATTGCTATTGTTTAGGACTTGAAAGCATAATAGCAGCAGGAAATTGTATAAGTTCGACAAAACTTGTGACGTGGAAAGTGATACCCGGTGTGTTAGTGGGAGGTCATAAATTTTCTCCAATTTCAAATTTTCAAATAGAATGTTTGAAATTCGTTCTACAATTTCAGAGGGACATCATAACATTACCGACATCGAACGTAAGGATTTGCATTTCTGGTACAACGAAATCAAAGTTGGTATGTAAAGTAATTTTACGAAAATATTTAATTGCACTAGTTGCGAGCGATAACAGTTGTTTTCTAGTTTGATGCTATCAGATTAAATCAAATATATTTTATTCGGAATGGAGAGTATTACTATTATACCTCATAATAGTACTTTAATAACCTTAAGAATATTCAGATGCATTGCCACTGAACAATGTAGACGCATGCTTGTTCTTCAGAAACTGTCTATAATTTGCAAGAATTGTACAGTTAAATTCTGACGAATAACTACTTTCCGTAACAGCTCCATTTGGTTGTAAGTAGCAAGCTACTTACTTCATCTCACAAGTGACCTCTCACCAAGTACTAGCTAGTATTCCAAGAAAGGCAAATAATCCAAGTAAGTAGCTAACTTCCTATCCTGATTATCAGCTAATATATGCAGATTAATTTCATATTATAATGTGTCAGTTTGTTTCGGAGTCCAACCCGGGATGTCTTTCCGGCATCCACAGAATACTAGGAGCGGATGGTGTGATTAAGGTGTTACATAGGAAAAATAGTTTTCACTTCATATCACTTCATATATTGAACGCTATTTCTGCTAGGGACGGATAAGTGGCTAGAAAAAACTGAAAGAATCGCAAAGGAGAGCGAACAGAGATATACTGCAATGATGAAATCGCAAATGCAAAATGCGTTGAAAGGGACAAGGCACGGAAACATGAGATCTCTTATTAACAAGATTCAGCGCGGAATATCTCGAGCGTTTAGAAGAAGCGACGTACCTCGAGCGCAAAACATAATGGGGATGCTACATGCGAATAAATTATCAACGGTAAAATGATTTTGATATAGTTTGTTATATGCATTTGTTACTCTGCATTGAAACAGTAGTGGGTTTTCGTATTTTATATTTTGCTTCATATTCGTTCCTCCGATTATGAAAACCTGTATCATTGCAGAACTCAAATAAATACCTCTTTCTCTGGATGTTATTGTATGTGTAGAAAGAATAAGTTATTGAACATATCCATGATTTATCTTACTTCGTCATTTTCCTACGAGATAAACATAATCTCGTCAGAAAACATGTTATTAAACTTGTATGAAATCTATCAAATGTAATTCTGCGTATATCAGGCATCACATTTGCAGCTGCATCTTTACGTAAAAGAATCTGATGTCTTTGTGTGTTTCGATGTAATTCGTATATCCGTAAATTATGTCAAAATCAATATTATTCATTTCTAAAGCTATAACATCTGCTAGTATATAGTACGCTACTATCTATTAACAATGCGGTAATTGTAAGATTGAAGATTTAACGCAATTGATTTCTTCATATCCTTTCTAATCATTACGTCTTGCAGATATTGAATGCGATGTTCGAAGAAAGTTCTCCAGTGAGAGGCCTGCTTCATACTTCTAACGAATTGGAACACCATATGAGAGAGCTTCAAAGATGTTCTAAAAGCTGCTAGAGCAAAATTATACTTCAGTAAAGCCTATAATACTTCATATAGTCGTATTTATCTTTTTCGAAGAAAATCCATTTGGCATGCAGATATACTACATCGTTATTGAAAGCTGTTAAGTGGCCAACAGAGAATTACAGATGGCTACTAGATGTATATGCCATCTAAAGACTTGATATATCATGCAAGTTTGCATCACAAGTATATTATAATCAATCAATCACAACAAATTGATTATCAACCGATGAAATACTTCGATGACATCAAAGGGCAGAGATAATTGATAGAATAACGAGCTCATACTTGTACAGCTGTATGTATAAATGTATCATTATTTAAGTTATTACTGACACTACCAAAGAACTCCATCGAAATTTGCAAATATATTGTTCAGATTTCTTTCTATACGCACAATTAACGTTTTCATTTTATAGATATTGTAGTAAGTTTTGATGTCGTCTTTGATCTTTATTGAGAAATGAAGTGGAATGATGCAACAAAATAAAAAGAACACTGGTGTACTGCATTTAATAATCTGTTTAGACAGATTATTTCACAAGTCTTACCTTTCCGCGAAGCCAGTAAAAGTCGCACTCAACGAGGGATTATGTTCAGAGTTGAATTGAATGAGAAATATAAAGCGAACAAGTTACTTTGCTGTTTTTGTTGCTAACGTATCGTCAATCTCGCGATCTTGTCTTATTTGCCTAACTTCTTATAGTAGACTATTACTATATCCTCTCAATTAGGTGATTTACTAAGCTGCCTAATGTTTTTCCACGTTCCACAAGAGCTTATATCAATAAGAAGAACGTGCTTTGCCCCCCTAAATGTTTTCCATGGAGATAGTGTGATTGGTATGTCTGGATCCATGTTCAAGCACCGCGTGCTTCGAAAGGGTTATGATATCAAATAATTTCTTTGCATAGACAGAGGGACCAATGATCCTGGCTAACGAAATTCAAATGCAGTGGCTGACTCCTTGTACATGTGGCATACATCATACCCAGTTTTATAAGGAAATTGAAAGAGAATTATGAAAATCCGGTATAATTTCTCCTCAGTATAACACGCATTAAGGGTAACACTTGGAGATACAGGCTACAGAATTGATGTTGTCATTTCACTGCAATGCAGAATATAATGCAGATCTGTCTATTTAAAAATATTAACCTATGCATCTTTCGTAACTGAAATCTTAGCACATTATCAGACAACAGTTGGCAAGACCCCCTTTATTCCGATAATACTTCATATCATTAAGGATTTAATTGACATATTCTATTCTTCACTTCGCCCATGCGTGGTTGGGCATGTACATGTTTTAGACAGACACGCCTGGGAACATTTGCTAGAAACCAACCCGTGGTGAGCTCAAAACAACATTTATCAATGCGCATGCGCAACTTTCTGTTTGTTTATTTTTAAGAAATGCTTGCGAAACATTGCTATTTTTCTATGTTTTGCGAATTTCTTGTTGTATTCTAAGTGTGTTCCAGAAATAACAGAGAAATCTGACCACTTGAGATTTGGCGGCTAACAAAACGTGAACTGACTATAGAGCACATGATGGATGAAAACAGGTCTGCAAATCGAACAATTGAAAGTTTTAAGCTTTTAAAGTTATACAGAACGAAAGATAGAGAGATGCTCTATTTAAAATCGACTGAACGTTTACTCTACAGTAACTTCATGAGCTGCGAGAAGCAAATGAGTTTGCAAGCAAAGCCACCTCACTGAATTCCCGGTTGCACAATCGAGACCGCTCGAATAAAAGTGCGTAAACAATTATGAGTCTGCAATCTATAAAGGTAAAAACGAATTCAATTTATTTTCCAAGCACGGTATTATTAGAAATCACTAAATCAACTCTAGGAATTGGAAAATCAGACCGAACTTTGAGGAAAAATGGTACTTTTCTGAGCACGATTTCGCACAGCTGGAGCCCAATATCGTGCGAAGCTCACTAAACTGGGATGTCATCCTGGTTTCCGCAGATTAATACCCAGTACACCACACCGATTGATGTGATTAAGGTATTACTTAGGAAAAATAATTTTCATTTCATGTCAGTTCCTATTCTGAACGCTGTTTATCTAGGGACGGATAAGTGGCTAGAGAGAACTGAAATGTTCACAAAGAAGAGCGAACGCACATATACTGCAATAATGAAATCGCAAATGCAAAATGAGTTGAAAGGGACAAGGAACGTAAACATGAGATCTCTTATTAACAAGCTTCAGCGTGGAATATCTCAAGCGTTTAGAAGAAGCGACGTACCTCGAGCGGAAACCATAACGGGGATGCTACATGCGAACAAACTGTCAACGGTAGAATGTTTTGAAACAGTTAGTAATATGTACTTGTTGGTTGATCTCTAAGCACCTAAAATATATCTTTACTTAGCTCGGTTCGATATCGCAGACTGATAAACGACGGAAGGTAGTTGGTTTTCAAGTACTATCAATATGTCGGTAGCCCATGTTCAACAGACAACTAGGAACAGAGAGAAACACGAGAAAGAGGCTAGAAGAATAGTGAGGCATAAACCTGCAGTTTATACACAATAAATGGTTCGCAATCATTCCTCTGCACTAAAACAATAGTGGGTTTTCGAACTAATGCTTTGCTTCATATTAGTTTCTCCGATTATGTACGTCTATCTCACTGCAGAACTCGAATGGATATCTCTTTTTCTACAACTTATTGTATTGCCAGAGAGAGAACGTTATTGAACAAGTCGATGATTTTGTCTTACTTCGTTATTTTCCTACGAGATGAACATGATATCGTCAGAAATCATGCTACTAAACATGTATGAAACCTATCAAATGCAACTATTGTGACGTGAACGCCGCAACATATCAACGCCACAACTATGCTTATATCAGACATCGCATTTCTAGCTGCATCTTTATGTAAAATAATGTGATTCTTTGTGTGTTTCGGTACGATTCGTCTAGGATTCGTAGATGATGACATAAATAATATGTTCATTTCTAAAACTATAACTTCTGCTAGTATACAGTACGCTGCTGTCCATATAATCTGCAGTACCTGTAAGATTTAAAAGTTAACACAATTGATAATTCCATATTTATTCTCATTATCACTTCTTATAGTTATTGAAGGCGATGTTCAAATAAAATTATCCAGTGAAAGACCTGCTTCAAACTTCTAACGAGTTGGAACATCATATGAGAGAGCTTCAGAGATGTTCTAAAAACTAATAAAGTATAATTATATTGCAGAAAAACCTACCATGCTTTATATAGACGTATTTTGTAATCACCTCTTCCTAAAAATACGCTTGGCATGCAAACATGCTACATCATTACTGAAAGTTGTTAACATGACAACAGAGAATTACAGATGACTAACAGATGTGTATGATAACAGACTTTGGAAAACTGATAATTCATGAAAATTTGTATCACAAGTATATTATTATCAAGCAATAAAAATAAATCGATTACATTTCAATGACATCAATAGCAAATATAATTGATAGAATAGCGGGCACATTCTTGCATAGCCTTATGTATAAATGTAATATTATTTAAGTTGTTACTGACACTACCAAAGAATTCCATCGAAGTCTGTGAATGAACTGTTCAGATTCCTTTCGATATACTCACAAGTGTCGTTCTTAAATTTAAAGGTACTGTAGTAAGTCTTGACCTCGCCATTCATCCTTATTGCGAATTGAAATGGAATAATGCTGGAAAGTTGAAGGCACACCGGAGTACTGCTTTTCATAATCTGTTTAGACGATTCATTTCACAAGTCTTAACTTTACAAGAAGCTAAAAAATGTCGCATCCAACGAGGGTATACGTTCGGGATTGAATTGAACGAGCAATAAGATGCGAATCTAATAATTTGTTATTTTGATTGCTAATGTGTCGTAAACCTCGCTATATTACCTTATTTTACACTTTTTTATAGCAAACTATTACTAGATCCTCTCAATTAGGTGAATCGTTAAGCTACGTAATGTTTTGCATCTTTCCGTAAGAGCTTGTGGCGTCAGCGACGTATGACCGTCGTCTTTTGTGTTTGTTCGGACATGCGTGTCCTCTTTTGTGATGTCCTCTTTTGTTTAATTGCTGACCGCGTGTTTCCTTCTTCTAATAAATGTTGCTGCTCGAACTAGCACGTGTGTTCTCTTCTCGCACGCTAAACTGGTGACCCCGCTTGCTTTGAATACTTTCTGATGTCTCTTCAAGCAGAAGATGTGGCGGCCATCGCGTTGGCTGTCAAGGCCCTTGCAGAGCCCAAGGCTTCGACCGACGTGCAAGCTGTTTCTCTCAAATTGCCTACTTTCTGGACGTCTAAGCCAGAGGTGTGGTTTATCCAGGTGGAAGCTCAGTTTGCCACGCGCAGTGTCACGGCCGACCTCACACAATTCCACTACGTCGTAGCTGCACTGGACAATACTACTGCCGGGGAGGTCGAGGCTCTTCTCCTACATCCTCCCGTTACTGGTAAATACCAAGCACTGAAGACTGCTCTAATCAAAGCCTTTGGTAACACTCAACAGCAGAAGGATAACGAACTTCTCGCCCTCTCTGGCCTGGTTGATAGGAAGCCATCCGCGCTGCTTCGACATATTCAGTCGCTCAACTCCACACCAGCCACACTACTG
>OFHS01001198.1:4208-30232 GCA_900245855.1 Calvadosia cruxmelitensis
TTCAGTCGAATTTCCAAACACGGCTCTTAGCCAATCAGATTGCGAGAATCGAAAATGTCATGTTATAATACATTTTCTGTGTGTAAAACAAACAAGAGAGGCCAACAGGCAATGCCTATGTGTGGCACACCTGAAAAGCGACGAGGACAAGCAATATTCGGAGGGAAGAAACAGTTCATGTGTCCGGACTTTTGCTGAGGCTCAAGTACGTATCTAATGAGTTCATCATACCAATCAGTCATCCATTAGCATCTGGATCAATTAATTTTTCCTGCCTACTTAACCATGCATTTAATCAACAGAAGATAAATCAACCGTGTACATAACAGGTGGCGAACAGTACCAAAGAGTTTATGTCAAATGCGATAATTATTTATTTATACCTTCGTTGTGTAGTTGCGAGAGATAGCTGACAGTCGCAAATTAGCCCTGAAGGTTAAAAAACAGACTTATTAAATTAGGAAATCATTAAAACCAAACAAAACAGCTATTTATAGTATCAAAATGCTTTCGACAGCCACACGTAAACAAGCTAGGATGCAGATTTTACACGTAATTAACATAATAAACAATAATTAAATAATATGAAACTGTTATGCTGTTATCCTGATACCAGTTTGTCAACATTCTCACGAACGTGTTCCTTCATGATCACGTATATATAATGTCTCGAAATTCATCAATATAATCATATTTTCGAAAATAACATCCCGAGACTTCATATAAACAATAAAGTTTTATCATTCTAAAATGTCTCTGGTTTGGAGGTAATATAAATTTGCATTGAGCCCTCGAGCCAGTGGGACACATTAGTCAAGCTACGTAAATTAAGAGGTATTTTGTTTTTAGTTGCAATAAAGCCGGGACCATGAGAGCATGGCTCACAATGGCAAACAACTGAACGGACATTATTTGTGCCTATATAATTTCGCTTACAGTGAAAACTGTCCATAATGGTAACTTTTGAGACCTCAGGACAATGGTCTTTATAGACGGTCTAATGTCCAGGTTGATTTCTATAGAAAGTGTCATTTTAGGGTTATAAAGAGTGACCTTTGTACACAGGTGGCATCTTCAAAGAGGTGGCCGCTAATACACGTTTGACTGTAGTAGATTAGTTGAAGAATCTTGATAAAAGCAACTTACCAAAGGAAAAGACATAACAAATGGCAGTTTAATATCACAGTATGATTTGTGAGGCTTGAATTGAAGAATGAGTAATGCACACAACGAAATGTCCATTTCACTATCATGTTCATTTCATATCAGACCATGGGTCAATAATCCTAAATTATACAAGAACGATAGGATGGATGCAAGTGTGTGAACGATGGCAAGTGCAAAGGTGGCGCCAGGAAATTCCAGAAGAAGGGGCTTCCCCGACAAAGGTTCTAACCAAACCGCGTAAATTTCTATCAAATGCGTAAACATGAAATCAGTACCAAATTCGCATTTCTCTCACAATACGTCGTAGTTAGTTCGTCATCTGGATTTATCCAGCAAAACGACTGGTTTAAATGGGATTGCGGAAGATCTACGAGCTTAATTTTTCCCGACAGAGTAGCTGCAGATTCCCCGATAGGGGGCTAGGTTTCCCCGACGGGGGGGGGGGCGCTACAGCCTTCCGAGCCCCCTCTGGCGTCACCCCTGGACAAGTGCAAACAACCAGACAATGGATGGTCATCGTTGGAGATCTTCAGTCAAGTATTGTGTGCTCTCTGTTAAAAGCTTCAATGTGACGACCAAAGCTTAAATTTCAAGTCTTTCAGATATCAGGATCGAGGATATCTATACCTTTAAAGTGCTTCATGGAAACACATCAAAAGAGAAATCACAAAAGTGATGGGCCTTTCAAGACAGTCTCTTGGACAATACCAGTGTAACGAGGGTAACATGGACAGAGCATAACATGGCGGCCTAGGTCTGATGGACCACTGTAACGAGACTTACATGGAAGCAGTGACGATGATAATCATGTTGTCTGTCAAATGGTTTCTTCGGATTGCTTGCAATGTACTTCATTACTCAATAATTATTTAATTAATGACGAGGCTATGACTTAATTGATAATGATGTTAAGGATGTGTTCGTTACACCAGCACTACACATGTGGATCGGACGGTACTTACTGATACAGAAGAGAAGAGTAGCTTGCTCCGCCAGCCAAGATGTGCCACCAAGCGTGCAACTGCGTCATTGGACGAGTCATTCCAGGCAGAACCGAACGAGAGTACCTTCGAAGAATACAATTCACGATTCAAATAATCTATGACAGCTTCCTGATAAGATCCGAAGTCAATGAAATCATTCAGAGGTGGCGCTAGAATATTTTAGAAGGAGGGGCTAGGTTTCCCCGACAGGGGGCTAACCAAACAGCAAAAATTTCTATCGAATGCGTAAACATTGAAATCAGTACCAAATTCGCATTTCTGAGCCTCATAATACGTCGTAATTAGTTCGTCATCTGGGTTTATCCAGCAAAACGACTGGTTTAAATGGGATTGCGGAAGAGGTACGAGCTTAGTTTTTCCCGACAGAGTAGCTGCAGATTCCCCGATTAGGGGCTAGGTTTCATAAACGGGGGCTACAACCCCCCGAGCCCCCTCTGGCACCACCCCTGAAATCATTTCCAACACTTAAAGCAGCTTCAAACACGATCGTCTCAAGGATCACGAGAAGTGGTCTCCTAACACAGGTGGTCGTACATACAGGGAGGATTATCGTTTTAAATGGGGATCATTTGAATGTGGCCTCTTGGGTACCATACCAGGTTTTATGGGTCAAACCCAATGTCTATAATAATCTCGCTTGTACATAGACATAGCATCGGAGGCTATTTCATGTTGGTTTGTCTTTCGAAAAACAAAGATGCAAGTATGGAAACTTTCCATTGCAAGTTGACAAGGATCAATGGTTGTAAATAACGAGCTATTTGAAAGTTACTTTTTGGGTAAATTTTCCCAAGTTTTAATTAACTAGTTATTTAATTAACTGTATTGGACACAATTTCATAGGTAACTAGTAACTTTTACAAGTTTAATTCTATTTACGATTAGTTAGTTTTCAGTTTTTTAAATTTTAAAACTTTTGTAGCCCTGCAAATACAGTCAAACCTGTGTTAGCAGCCACCTCTATAGAGCAGCCACCTGTGTATAAAGGCCACTCTTCATAACCCCAAAATGACATCTTCTACAGAAATCAACTTGGACAGAAAGGCCACCTGTCTATAAAAGTCATTTTCCTCAGGTTCCAAAGGTGACCGTTATAGACAGGTTTCACTGTATTACACAAAGTGAAGCCACCCTTCACGGATCTTTATTTTTAACAACATCATACAAACAGAACATCATTCGTGGTTTTCAGAGATACAAAGAAAGACAGCAATTTACCTGAGTTGACCGCAGAAATTGTTGTCAATATTCCAGAGAACGAAGCCAAATGCATATCTGAAAAAAGTCAAGTTAACAGACATATAATACCTCCATTTTCAAGAACACTACTTCTGTCTGAGTATGGTGTCATGAGATTAGTCGACATTGTGAGAAATATGTTGAAACATAACGACATCAAAGTTAATAATATTAAAATGGCTGATATTAGATGGTCACACTTCTTGCTGTGATAGGAGAGGGTTAGTTTCAAGAGGTTTCGACTACTTTGTTAAAGAATATTCATTGACGTTAAAGGCTGTTCCTCCAATTAGTCGAGATTATTAGTTTCTATTAAAGGAGGATGCTGTTAGAGTGTTGGTGCACATGATGTGAACTAGACAAGTGCAGTCGCAATGCATCGTGGAATTCTGTGGGATTTTAAAGGCGTGGTTTTGAGATAATATAAACATTTTGACAGCTATTTGTGGAAATTGACAATTACATAAATGAGTAGTGTTGGATGAACTCCGAAGAAAGCTAGTCCCAGCCACCTGCGCATGCAACGAAGATTAAATTCAACTTCACTTCACGATGCATCTGGACTGCACTTGGCTAATTCTCGGCAAAATTTGCAATCAATTCACCTGGTGCTTGTAAGACCCTTGCGAATTGAGATAACTTGTGAGCAATTAACCCCATACAGCAGCGGGGCAGAGGGATTGATAAGCGTAACCATCGTGCTCTTGGTGGCCAATTCTAGGAATGCTGTGTTTGGCTTGTTAATGTTAGTAAGTTAGTTCTTAAATTAGCATTGCTAGTGATTAACAGTGCTATAGATGCAATTTGTATGAATAACGCCATTTCAATTGCAGCAGTCATAAGCCATCATGTCACCGGAGTCTTTATAATGCTAGGATGTCCAGGGTTTCAAATGTTTGCATGTTTACGTATTCCTGCTGTCTGGTCAAAGGTAGCCGCTGCAGGTGCAGTTGGTCTAATCAGTCGTAATTTCAGCTTAAAACGATTCCACTAGGTGCATTTTTATGCATGGAAAGTAATCCTGAAGTAGCTTGCTGGAAATGGATAGGAGCGTAAAATGAGGTCTCTCACATGATGCAATATATTGCATATAATGTTGATCTTATATAACCGTTAAATATCATGATGCAGCTGTAGACTAATGTTCATCTGTTGAGTACTGTGCCAGCACCTTGGATGATTTGCAAAGAGAATAGAACCAATACATTGTAAAAAGTACATTGTATTGCATGCAGCAAACTGAATGGTGTGAAGCTGTCTTAAATGTACTACACTCCTCACTGGAGAACCATAACACATCCGTTCACAGAAAGTGGTTGATGGTGCTTAGCAGCAGTGCTCAGCTCGTTGTACACGTTGTAATCTTATTCCAAGTCTTTCAACTTAACTATATGCACACTAGGCAGTAAGTAATTTATCTATATGCACACTAGGCAGTAAGTAAATTTATCTCTGTTCGGTTGCATCATACAGGATTAATGATATATCACAGAAGAACTTCATGTAATAGAGCGCACACAATAGATTACAATGTCTAAACCTTTATGAGTTACAGTAGGCTCACGTAGGAAAGTGAAATCATTTGCGTGTTGTTTGACATTGCATCGACTTACAGCTCAAAATGGTATGACCAAACAACAGCTGCTCATCCCCGGGAAGGTCAGATGAGGCATATAACATACAGGGGGACCATACACCACCCCGCTCAATAAGTTACATGTGATAGCAAGGAGCACTTGGATTCGCAAGGGTCTTTTGCATCAAACCACTGCTTCAAACATACTAGAATTGCATGAAGTTCGTTTGCCTTTCATCTCATTCCAATGATTCGAAAGACACACTTGATCAAATCTTGTCGATCTATCATGACACAAACGCATCGTTGCATCCACAGAAATCATTTGTATGTATACTCATCTATAACCCAGCATCTCCCACACATATACACTATGAATCCAAAACCATGTGAAAACCATGTGAAAACCATTTGAAATGGGAAGCACCATGTGAAAAACCATGTGAATTAGAAAGCAGAGCAAAAAACCATGTGAAAAGGGCATTTTTCACATGGTTCTTCACATGATTTTCACATGTATTTCAAATGGTATCAGTTCATAGCGTATTGCCAATAGTCTGTGTTTTATTGGATTTATAGACACCAGAGTCCGTACGATCAACAACACGATGACTGTTGCTCTTTGATCACATCAGGTGCTACAATTTCATATTATTCAATATTAGCCAGTTGTGGACCAACCTTACAGCGGCGGTGCCAGGGGAGGGACTAATGGGGACGTGTCCCTTCCAGTTGAAGTTTAGGTCGAGTCTTCAATTCCTCTAAATCCGTCAAGAAACTCACCATAGGAGGGGGGAATTCTGGAGTTACCCAGTAAGCTATTGTTTAGCATATTAACGGAGACATAAGAGAAGCAATAATGTTTGAAAATGTCATCCAGATCAAAGCATATTGCAAAATTTTGAGGGATATTTTCAAAAAGTTTCGCCTCACCAGGGCGCTGCCCTGGACCTGCTTACAGTAACAGTGCAAAAAACTGTAGTTCCAAGCAACTCTGCCATTGATGAAAAGGGATTCTCCAAAACTTGGTATTGTGATTTGTCCTCTCCATATATTTTAGGCTGGCGCCGCCACTGCAACCTTACAAATAATTTGGATTACATTCTGATGGCTTTCTTCATTAATACCTATAACTATTTGAAGAACATTGATTTCAAAAATTTACCATGCAAAACCACACATGTTTCGTAAAATTAAATGTAAATAGTTTGCAACATTTCAACATGGTCTAGAAAACTGTATGTTATCTCATGAATTAGGATCATCAATCGTCTAATGCTTATTTTGATAGACAATACAAACACAAAGAAACTTTTCGACACTCTGCAGGTACTGCAGTCCACAATCTAATACTATCTTGTAAGTTGTGAAAAAAGTGCACTTCAGTCTAAAATGACTGGGACTATGCTACGAAACCAACTCAAATAGCATAGCAATACTGCAATTTCCAATAGTAACACCCCAATCATCTGTACAGGAAAATATCTAGGAGTCGAATGGAGAACCCCACATACTGTAGGAACAGCAGATTAGCTTTCATGGTCAATCAACTCGTCCATTTAACCCTTGTCCTGCTATTGACGTGCATACACGTTTTTGAAACAAGTCAAAAGTAGCAAAACATAACCAATCAAATAATTAGTCCTTAGCAAGCAACCAATCAGCAATTGATGAAGAGACTTCAAGACATCATTTGAATAGTTTTACAAGCAGGACATGGGTTAACATCACAGCATATAGACAACGCATTCACAAGTCTGACGAGCAAAAAGCAATGGGCTATATGTATGTGGTGATGTGCAACTGGGCATTTCTGATTGATAAATAGTGGAACAAACAAGAATAATAACTCCTAGGGACAATTGTTCCTTTTCTGGGGACGGGAGAAAGGGGAGGGGAGGGGGATACGGTAGGTCATATAATACATAACCAAAGTTATATCAGCTGCTTTAGTAGTGGATTAGCAGCACAAAGGAAACATATTGTTGCATAGTTCAGAATACAAAAATATTTTGCCAGAATGTTGAATTTTATGGAAAACAAGCCAATAGACTGAGTTGTTGCAAGATAGATAAACAAACAGATAGATTTTTTAAAAACATCTCAATGAGAGAATATAGCTTTCTTTTGGACTTTTTCAAGCAATGATGATTATACTAACTGACAACGACACATCTTAGCTTGATAACGCCACATCTTAGCATGATAACATCAACACGTAAGAGCACATATTTAGTCAAAGAATCTAGTGTAATATTTGATTGTTTGTATGCACATTGCAGTCCAGGATGCAGGTCGGAATGGCCAAGGTGTTGTGAGACCTGATCAGCACTGATTGCAGCAGGCATCGATCCCTGGTTAAAAGTAGATACGTATGAATCCTTGAAATTATATATATAGTTTTAAGTCGAGATATGCACAAGACTGGATTGATTTTCATTGCAATATGTGTTCAAAAGTGTGAGTTCCCATATAACGTCACAACATGGACCCTAAACATTGTGAAATCATGTACAATGTGAAGCACTATCTAGAACACTAAAATGTATCAGTGTGTAACAGTAGAAATTCAATTCTAGAAGCAATTTGGGTACTTATAAATAGGCAGGAACCGTGGAACTCAAACTGTTAGGCACTAAGGTTAATGCCAGTAATCAATGCAACTATATCCACATCAGAATAAATCTTCTTACCCGATTAAACCAATAAGTGCGATACGGGGATGTGTTCTAAGCTTGCTGCAAGAGAATAGATTCCAATAATCAAACATAATGTAAATAGCAAATCCAGACATACCGGTACTCTTACCATAAAAGCTGCCGATCATGTACTGCAATGACCTGCAAATCTCCACCTGCCATTCTTACTACAAACTGTGGAGTTCATGTGAAAATCATGTGAAAAAAACAGTGTGAAAAGGATCTTTTCACACAATGTTTGTTCCATTCTTCAAATTCAAGTGCTTTTCATAGGGCGCTTGTTGTTTCACATGGTTTTTGGAGGGAGCTTCCCCTCTCACATGGTTTTTCCATGTTGCTGGATTCATAGTGTTTGTTAGTTAGATCCTTGGATGGTTAGTTAGTTAGTTAGTTAGTTAGTTAGTTAGTTAGTTAGTTAGTAAGTTAGTTAGATACATAGCTAGTTAGTTACTTAGCTATATACAGTGAAACCTGTATTAGCAGCCACCTCTACAGAGCAGCCACCTGTGTATAAAGGCCACTCTTCACAACCACAAAATGACACTTTCTTAAGAAATCAACCTGGACAGAAAGGTCACCTGTCTATAAAGGTCATTTTTCTCAGGTCCCAGAGGTGACCATTATAGGCAGGTTTCACTGTACAAGGGAACAGGAGTGCACGACTGAGAAGTCAAATCACTCAAATGTCCATCTTGCATGTGAATAATTGTTCCGTTGTAGTTCACAATGCTAAGATGGTTCTTTTAGCTATCTTGTTTTGCTTTCATTTAACTGTTATGGTTGAGTTTCGTCACGCCAATGCTTTCAGGCGTGCAATAATTCGTTTCACATTCTAAAGTTACTTCTGAGTCCATCTTTGTTGTGAGCAGTCAGAATTGTTTTACGCCAAACCATCTCATTGCCTACCAGGCTACTGATGTCAAACTACTGAATAATCAGACAATCAATTGAATCAACGTCAATGTTTCAGGAACTTAAACTCCATCACCATACTAATCCTTCCCAGTAAAGTAAGTAATTTGGCCTTGGTTCTTAAAAAGGGACAACTGACATAGTAGCTAACACTAACTAGTGGCTGAGCACACACGAACTAGTGGCTAACAGTATCGCCAGCGAATACCAAATTACCAATAGCAATGGCTAGCACGAGGCCCAAGCTGGAATGGGAGTGTCACGCAGAACTTGCTCTAGACATGTGGTCATCTCTTCTGATATACGATCTCTAATCATCAGTGATCCCTGAGACTAGGGCCCAGTCTCCCTTTCTCAGATGCTGCCTCACAAATGGTGTGAGTTTAATTTCGCTTAGATTTCATAAACCATATCAAACAAATTCCCTCAGCTCTGTTTGTCTTTAAATGATGTAACCAAGTGATCAACAATGGTGTCAATAACGATTCATCTAACAGCACTATGTGATAAACAGAATATATGTCCAGCTATACTAGTTCTCCTTACGTGAAGATCCAGATTGACCTGCCGAATATTGTCCCAGCCAGTATCCCATAGCACCACTGAAACAGAACAAGAATGCCAGCCACCTTGAAAAGATTTTCCAAACTCAGAGATGCATAGTTTAGACTTTTTTAGACTTTGGAACTTCCTACCACAGCCGCTAAAATACATACACATAAAGAATTTCAAATTTAATACGAATTAAAATCTTACCTCGTCACCATTGATTGGAAAGAAAGATACATTTTGGACTCATTATCATGTAGAACCGTATAAATATGTTCTATTGTAAACCTCATTATTATCATTCTCGTAAATTCTTACACTGTATTCTATACTATCAACTAGACCTTCGTCTCAATGTAAACGAGCTTACACCGCTCATTTTGATTACGAAGTAAAATAAATTGACACACACACAGTTACATCTAAAGACCATGTCAGTGACTAAGAAAACAAAATTTTGTTTGTTAAAAAATTGGATTACAAGAGTAGAAAACCAAACTTGTTTCAAGAGACATATTCATATTCATCCTACCCATATGACTTAAGCATGGAATGCACCAATGTGGAACAAAATTTGCTCGCTATCTCGGATAATGGATACATGCAGTAAGCAAGTATCAGTAAATTCTCTTCAGATGCACAACGAGAATGCTGATTTAAGAAATATCTTAAATAAAACAGTAATAACTCAGCAAGGGAAACAGAAACGATTAAAAAATAATGGCTACGCTACAAAAATCATAATGCATCTTCAAAGGATTTAATTTGAAACAAGTATCTATTTATAAGAGTGACGAACAAGCACATCTACATTATTGAAAAAAATGAGCCACCACCCATTGCTGTCATGTTCTAGAAAACCGTCACACAATGGCACTGTGATTGAGAAAATAGTGTACATACCTGGAAGACAAGTGGATTTGGGACAGTCACATATATCTAAAGGAAAGAGAGTAAGAAGCCATAAAAATGCTTTCGCTAACACTGGAATTTCAAAATCTTTCATACTCAAATGAAAAGTGATGCATGTGGCAATGTTTAACACTGAGTGCAGTGTGATGCGTTACATTTTTGATGTCGTTAATCTAGACAGTAAAACAATCACACTAGCTACCCCCAACAGTAGGCCTACTGTGTAACTTTGGTAATAGCACAGCGGCTAATCTGACTCCACTGTTTCATGTCAGCCTCTCAGCGTATCAAATGATTGCACACCAGGGCCGGATTAGAAGAAAGTGAGCCGTAGGCCAAATGGCCCAAAGGCCTATTATTGTCACCAAAGGCATTCTAAAAGGGGGTTTGGGGGTCCTTCCCAATCAAACCTTGTTATTTTCTCATCCGGCAAGGGTAATAATATAATATATTACGGTCTTAGGTGTGCTACAACTATATATACGCCTACTACGATAGATTGATGTGCTGCTATTTCTACTTATCAGGTGACTAAACCAGAAAACAAACCTACTACAAATCTAGAAGTTAAATTTAAGTTTAATGAAACAATAGCCAAAAGTTTGGTTTGGAGGGTCTATCACTCTGGCAGGGCTGTAGGCATTGGCCTATTGTGCCTAATGGTTAATATGGCCCTGTTGCACACTATTCTATACAATAGCCTTTAATTCCAACTCGGTTTTTATCACGGCTTGATGCAAACTCTGCTATTGCTTAACCGCCTTAAATAAAAAAGCTGCTCAGGACCTTAAAGAAGCTGTTCAAGCTACCAGTATATAGCCCCTTCCAAACTCCGACACATCAAGGGACGAGCAAAAGGAACTGACTGACTGACTCTATTGAGTACAGCATAAGCTTAAACCAGGCACTTGGTTGTACAGTATGTAAATCATTGCATCATAATCATCTTTGCTTTGCTCAGTCTGAGAATAGTTTGTATAATAGTCAAGAAAGAACAGTTTGCTGCATGTTGTACAGTTGTCACGTTTTAATGATGAGAACGTTCAGAATACAATGAGTCATCCACCCTGCCTCTCCCCAAATAACATGGCTTATATTAATAACTATGAGTAGTCTACTGATTTACATACATACATCAATGTATATGTAACTGAATGAGTGAGAAGGAGTTAACAAATGAATAGTTCAATGAACGAATGAGTGAGTGGATAAATGAATAAATAATTCGATGAATGAATGAATAATTCAATAAATAAATGAATGAATAAATGAATGAATAATGCAATGAATGAATGAATGAATAAATGAATGAACAATTCGATGAATGAATGAATGAATAATTCAATAAATAAATGAATGAATAAATGAATGAATGAATGAATAAAAGAATGAACAATTCGATGAATGAATGAATAATTCAATAAATAAATGAATGAATAAATAATTTGATGAGTGAATGAATAATGCAATAAATAAATGAATGAATAAATAATTCGATGAATGAATGAATAATGCAATAAATAAATGAATGAATAAATGAATGAATAATTCGATGAATGAATGAATAATGCAATAAATAAATGAATGAATACTTCGATGAGTGAATGAATAAATGAATGAATAATTCGATGAGTGAATGAATAAATGAATGAATAATTCGATGAATAAATAAATAATTCGATGATGGAATGAATAATGCAATAAATAAATGAATGAATAAATGAATGAATAATTCGATGAATGAATAAATGAATCACTTGTGAGTGACTCAATCGACCAATGACTCAATCAACTAACCAATAGGTGTAAAAAGTCAGTAGCAACTGTTGCAGTCGAACGTATGTACTACACCAATAAATCCATATCACTTATCCCCTGGTTGAATTCTACTTACCATGATGGCGTTCTGAACCTAACTTAATGTCCCAAATAATTCAAAGTCCAAATATTTGATTGCATCAAAAGGGAATAACAAGCAACGTCAGATAAAATAATCAATGATAGACAAGTAGACACATACGATGGTGATGAACATAGACACTGCAGTAAGTGTCAAAATCAGTCTATTGTTTCCTGAATTCTCTTTTGTTCTATATGTCAGCCTAGAGGTAAGCAAGACAGAGTGATTGTACAGAGAACAATTGCTGCTCAATAAAAACAACAGATACAAGTCCGACCATTCATGAGGTAAACAAATCTGCTTATCTCCATATCTTTCCTGACAGATTATTAATAAGAGATACAGTCAAACCTGTATTAATGGCCACTTCTGCAGAGCAGCCATCTCTGTATAAAGGCCACTCTTCATAAGTCCAAAATGATTCTTTCTATAGAAATTAACCTGGACAGAAAGGCCACTTGTCTGTAAAGGTCATTTTTCTCAGATCCCAGAGGTGACTGTTATCGACAGGTTTCACTGCATAGCATTTTAGTTGTACGATTGAAGAGACTTGAGTATGAGGCTATTTTGTAAGATATGAGTCTACACCTGCCAGCAGTTGTATGCTGTCATCACCTGGAAACCGACCGAGGTGCGTTATCAAATACAGAGCAGTGTGGTATTGTATGTTGATCAATCGAATATTGATATGTCTTTGCTTCATGTTGCTTTGTCAGCTGCATATCATCGTGATTCATGGGGTAGTTTATGCAACACATGTATTAAGAGGAAGAGAGATGTACCGTATATGTTATTATGATCCTATTAGTCATTTCGTAGCTCATTAAATTTTGTCTATGTGACCATATCTACAACTAGGTACGTGGACACTTGACAGTCACGAACATTGCGAGAGTCAGGAATTGACAATCAGATATAAGAGTGCTTAAATTTTCTTAGAACAAAGGTACTTCTTGCCGTCTGCACATGTGATGAACCTTAAATTTAGCTGGCGTATGTGAAAATGCATCAGGACTATGTAATAGTGACTGCAAGCCATCAAGAGCCCTTTAGCCAGGCACAATATTATGACTAATCTTTCCATTTTGATTGATGTAGCTTGTAAACATGTTGTCTTGCCTTACTGTCTCATTTAAACTACTTTAAATCCATGCATGTTGGAAATCTTTATCTCGTTGCAACACAACCTTCCCAGGCTACATATAAAACTCCGACAACAATGGTTTGATTTATGAATCCTTCAGCCATCTTTCTCTGTAGATGGACCAGAGCATTGCAAATACATCCATATCATAGGTATACGTTGCACTCTCTATTCTAATTAGATGCTGAGCGCTACAACTACACTTGGAAAATGTCAACACATTCTAGAAGTACAGTATAACCCGTCTAAGCGCAAATCGGATAAGCGAAAAACCCGTTTGTCTGCAAACAATTTGCTATGTATCGAATTAATGCGTACAGTAGGCCTACAAACTCTCTTAACCGATTCCTGATAAGCACAATTCGTAATAAGAGCAAAGGATATCGTTGGCAAATTACTATTGCGCTTAAGCGGGTTACACTGTAGCTGTTTTATTCCGCAGAACGTGTGCGAGTATTTCCAGCAATTAAACTTACAGACAGTACAGCATAATGCATGAGCCGTAGATCATCGGCAGTTCATCCAAGAGCTGCAAGAAGACATAGAGGGAAGCATCAATGCTAATGCATGGCGTACAATCAAATGCCAATGCTGTCATCATCATCATCATCATCATTTTCCTTTATTTGTATCCATCTAGATAGATGATTCTTACAAATCTTGCACACTATAAAAAAAATTAAATTAAAAAATTTAAAAAAAAATGTATATACATACTAGAGACCAGATAAAACATTTGTGACAAAAATAATAAATAAAAATAAAAATGTAGGTACAAAATTAATTAACTAACTAATTAATTGCAGTCCTGGTGCAAGTTGCAAAGCAAGTGGCTTTCAGAAATGTGGTTTCTATTTGATAAATCGAATCAAGAGCAGCAAAGAAATTTATACAAATGAGTAGGTTGCTGTTGGATTCGCTCTGTGATTGGAGCTCAATCCGCCTAGTGCTGTATGTTATATCAACCTGATGTGTTGTTAGTTACATCAAGACGAGAACACGGTGATTACATGAATACATACATAACTATTGCTAATTTATTTCATGTATCATTACTTTATCTTATAATGTTCTTATCTAACACAACATTGGCCGAACGCTGTAGATTTACGGACTGGAATATTTTACCAGAGCATACAATTACAACACAGAGATCACTGGATACCAATCAGAACAAGGCAACCAATCAGGACTTATGAGACCCTATCACTATCGAGGGAATCACTTTATTTGTACCACAGAAAACACAGTCGTTGCCAGAGAGTATGTCCTTATACCACAAGTAGGGCAATTTTAGTATTGTCAGCCCCTCAATGTCACTTAGGACCAACTGAAGGAGCAAGAATAACACTGCCAGCAGGAACAGACACGTATGTGGAAATAAAGTCAAGTTGCAATGCATAGACAATGGTGTAAAAATTATAAAAATAGACAGAACTCATACCTGCATCTCATACAGCAACGTACAATGAAACATAAACGATCCAAGGCCGACAACTGCCAAACAAAGAAAATGAAGAGAGCATAAAATACATACAAAAAAACGCCCTACATAGTCAAACTATACACAGCAGTTTAGTCAAGTAGATAGTGAAAGTACGCATGCTTTAGGCCTTCCATTTGGACAGGCCCTTTTCAATGGGCAGTTTTCAATATTCATCTGTACAGTATCTATATCATTGAACTAAGTGAAACCATCTGTAGAGTGCCACTCAGTTGATGCATCCCTGTCTTGTCGAGTAGGCCTACTGACATCTCTAACAGAGTGATAAGTTCCACAATATTTTGAAAGTCAATTACGTTCCTTGCGTGTTTCTTTATCTTTAGGCCTACCCTGTAGAAATTGTATATAGAAGTATTAAATGTTAAATTGTTTGCTTGTACTTATCTCTTGGCATTAAAAGAACCACAATGTGTAATAAACCAGTATTATTATTATTTCTGTCTTATCAAAGCTCCATCGTGCTTCAGCTAGTATTTTCTTAGGCAAATTACAGCCTGTGACCTTAGCCTACTATAACTTTTCTTAATGTCCTTGCTGCACCAAGAAGTATCGTGTTCTGAATTAACTCAGCTTGAAGTTCGATCCCTAAACTCTCCAAGTGTTTCTGAAAATTCTTTGGGACTGCTCCGAGAGCTCCAACCACTACAGCTATTTATTATTACCTTGACTAGACAATTCCAAAGCCTCCGTAATTCTCTTGCCAGGTCACTACAGTTGTCAATCTTCTCATGTTCTTTTAAGATATTATTATTATTATTACTATTACTATAATTAGTATTATTATTATTATTATTATTATTATTATTATTATTATTATTATTATTATTATTATTATTATTATTATCTATACTAAATGTAATACAGCAACTTACTTGACAGCATTAGGAATCCTGACCAGATGCGTAGTTCTAATTTGTCCTTGTAGGCAAGCATTGCCGCAATAAGAGGAGGGAATATCATTATCCAATTGCTAGTCGTGTTCCCTGGTGGAATATAAAAGCACAAAACTGGGTTAAATCCAATTAGGAAAAGTATATTGAACCATCTCATTGACATTAAACATGCCTGGCTTTCAAAGCAAAATACGTCAAAATGTGGTCACAGCAAAATGTTGCATTTTTAAGGCTTAAAGCTGATTCCTTCCTCGACAGCACAATATTAATCCGGAATGGCTTTCTTGAAGCAATTGCATCTGCTCAGTTCAAGGATCATTATAAACAGACATCTTAGTTTCTCGTACTCTGATTAACTGAGAGACATGATTGGAAATTCACATCAAAACACCTGTTGCTGTTTTTATTTCACCCTCAATTAATTATTGAACGTCCCTTGGGATCGAATCGAATGTGGAACAAAGAGAATTTCTTGAAAAACCAGAAGTTTGCCTCTCAGATTAGCTTACCTCATTTGACTGACGATTTGATACGAAAGCTGAACATTTTTGGGAAACAGCTTTTGGATCAAACATGAACAAATAATTGCTTATTTAGTTGATGAAATTGTTGATTGAATATTTTATAAAAAGTTTCCCAGGTGTATAATGATTGCCTGATCCAAACACTTGGGATGTAGACCGGGAGACAGGAGAAAAGCATCAGAAAAGTGTCTCTTTATAGTATAAAGTTTATACTGTATTCCCAAGCGTTTGGATCAGGCAATTAAAACACCACTAGAAAAATTATTTCCAATCCTGTGCGAAAATTCGAATCACCAGCAAAGAATTCAGGTTCGAATAGATTCTAATAATACTACTAATGTCTAATAGTAATCTCTACCAGCATTGCACAGTAAATTCCTCTAAGGGTCAAAATAAATTGTATTATAATTCTATTGATTTAATTTGGCAATAGATATGAATTATTTAGTTTCAATTATGTGTGATTTCTTTTGCTCTACCGCTTATTCTACATTTAAAAACAACAGGCGTCGAAAGAATATGCTGATGTCAGCATTTTCTAGGACTTTCTTTGCACACATGTTATGACTTGGTTTCTTCTAAATTATGAGGCATTGCACTGAATACACTCAAAGACACCTGAATATACCAGGTGTTCTTTAAATTACAAGATGTTGAATTGTTTATTTACTTAGCCTACTGTAGATCGAAACATGATGACGTCATAATTATTTATGCCCTAAAGTCCTGGCGATACTTACCCATAAAGCGATTCAAATTGAAAAATTGAAAAATTCCGTTCCCTGAGGTTTATAGCGAAGTGGTTTTCGCATGGTTGAATACACAGTATGATGTTTCGTTTAGTAAAACAATTCGGGCTTACTCGCATTTGCAAAACACTGGCATGACTTTCGATTCGCAGAAACGGCTTTCACAAATCATGCGAGGGAAGTTACGCGGGAATTTGATGAAACGGGGGGAAAGCATGCATGCACTCATTAATCGTATTTTGGGTTGTTTATATCTATCAACGATGACTATGGTGCACAAATTGTTTATCTCATGTCAATCTCGGTAGCCACATCAATAGTCATCTATCAAGATTGAGTTGTCTGTAAGAACCGAGTTGGTTTAAGCATAGTTGTTTAAGGGACCTGCCATGATGCGTCACAAGAGAACCAACCGGGAAGTACTGGCCGTGTACAAATCATTACAAGAAGACAAACAAAGGACACAACGCTGTCGTCGTCGTTGCAAAAAATTCTACATTCTCTAATCAAAAATTGTTCGGCTGAGAGCTTTACGCTCGAGGGATTGTTGGCCAAAAAAGAGATTTTGCAAAGTGATTGTCTCATAACAAATAACGCTTTCTCTCGAGTGCACATTAATGGCCAAACTGGGACGACATAGAAAGCGGTAAACACGGCAATAATTTGCAAACAAACAAAAGTAAAATTTCAATAAAATTTCAATGGAGCTTGGTGGCAGACGGTGATGCCCTTGGCGTAACAAGCTTCAGCTGAAGTGCTTCGAGTTGTCTGCACGACGACGACTGATGTACAAGCAAAACACGTTAAACAATTTCCACAGCTTCTACAGGACGAGTCCTCGACATTTGTTAAAAGCAAACACAATTCATTAAGTCATAGAATATTTCCAAAACTTACAAAATTCGGCAATAAATGGAGATACGGCGTAATTCTCTTCACACCAGTCCAACGTTGAAGTGGGATATCCCCAGAATCCAGACACCTTTTCCGTCGGAGGCATTTCTGTTAGTGTTTCCAGCAAGCAGAATGTCACAAGTTGGTGACCTGAATTCAAAATTTATTATGCTTACGCGAACACGTTTGCTGCGTCTGCACGTTTGTCGTCGCCAAGGGGAGTGTCAAATAAACTCCAACAATGACCGGTTTCGAATCTGTCCTGTAGTGAATTACAAGTCTTGTTTTCTTAATGCGATCACGTGATAAGAATAGAGAGCACTAATTGGTTTCTTTTCAGACCAGCCTCAGTGGAACACCCCAAGCTAGTAGTCTCTCGTTTTCGATCTCAAGCCTCGTTTACCGTCAGCAGCGAAGGGGGCGAAAGTTTTGAGAAGATGGCTGCTTCAGGACGAACATCAGCGAAGAATATCGTGCAGTCATGTCGCATTTTTGTCGACAAAGCCTTAGTCAATGGGAAATGGTCAGCAGGCTCTTTGGGTAAATCATTTGTTGTTCAAAGTCCAGCGACGCAAGATGAAATTGCTCGTGTACCCGATATGAATCGCAGTGACGTTGAGGCAGCCATTCGATCAGCTTCATCTGCTTTCAAAGTCTGGAAAGATGAATCATTTAAAACTCGAAGTTCACTTTTGCGTAAGCTCTGCGACAGCGTAGCAAGTAATGCGGAAGAGCTGAGCACTATCATGACAGCTGAAAGTGGGAAACCATATGCGGAATCCCACGTGGAAGTGCTGTATGCTGCTTCGTATCTTGAATGGTTTGCAGAGGAAGCGAAGCGTATTGACGGTGATGTATTGCTTAATACCGACAAGAAAACACGACGCTTTGTAGCCAAGCACCCTGTAGGTGTCTCTGCAATGATAACACCGTGGAATTTTCCTCTTGCAATGATCACAAGGAAAATAGGAGCTGCTCTTGCTGCTGGATGCAGTGTTGTTATTAAGCCATCAGAAGAGACTCCACTCACAGCCCTCGCCTTTGCCAAACTTGCCGATGAATTATCATTCCCACCTGGTTTGATCAATGTCGTCACTTGCTCCAGAGACAGTGTAGTCGACGTTGGCCATGAACTTGCAACAAACCCAATTGTACAGAAGCTTTCATTCACTGGCTCAACTGCTGCTGGGAAATGGCTTCTAGAGAAAGCTGCAGGCACTGTAAAAAGAGTTTCAATGGAGCTTGGTGGCAGTGCACCCTTTATTGTGTTTGATTCAGCGAATATTGACGTTGCTGTCAATTGCTTGTTGAAGTCAAAGTTTCGTAACAGCGGGCAAACATGTGTCTGTCCAGATCGTCTCTTCGTCCAGTCTGGTATTCACGATGCATTTGTAGCATCACTTGCAGGTGCAATGAAGAAACTGTCAACCGGCGACCCATTCAATAAGGCTAATGACGTATCTTGCTTGATCAATCAACGTGGGGTATCGAAAGTCGAAGAACAACAGCAAGATGCTTGTTCAAACGGGGCTCAAATTGTTCTTGGTGGGAAAAAACACGAGGCTGGAGATCTGTTTTACGAGCCAACATTGCTGACAAATTGTACACCTGATATGTTAGTGATGAAAGAGGAGACTTTTGGACCACTTGTGCCCATTGCAAAGTTTGAAAGCGAAGATGAGGTTTTGGCAGCTGCCAACAACACAGCTGTTGGACTTGCTGGGTACTTTTTCACCAACGACCAATCTCAGATGTGGCGTATTGCCGACAACTTGGATGTAGGCATGGCTGGTATCAACGAGAGTGCCATCTCTGCTGATTATATTCCATTTGGAGGCGTGAAAGAGTCAGGGTTTGGCCGAGAAGGCTCGAAGTATGGCATTGATGAATATCTTGAACTGAAATATCTTTGTATTGGAGATCTGTAAAAGTAATATCAGTTGTAGTCATGTAGTGTCAAAATGATGAATAGTTATCTGAAGGACATGAAATTTTTTTAGTACTTTGTTTGAATTACTTCTAGACTACTTTGAAGCAGTGTGATTGAAATGTTGTGATTTGGTGTAGCATAATTTCTACAAGATAATGATTAGCGACATCTGACTGAAATAATGTCAATTTCTTGTTTGTTTTTCTGAGAATCACATTGACACACTGGCAGCCTGGCTCCACGTTAATTTGTATAATCACTGCAATTAATGCAACATAAAACAGTAAAATAATATTTCAAATTTTGTTTATGAATTTAAAATTGGCTGCACAGTTAAACCTTTATTAAAGGCCACCTCTATAGAGCAGCCACCTGTGTAAAGGTGACCAGTATAGACAGGTTTAACTGTACGATGTATTGTATACAGCATCTGGCTTGTCGGCTTACCTTAGCGCTGAGCCTAAGTTGCCTGCAAAGAGGCCCTGCTATGATGTCACTTTGTCGTCATGGTGATCCCACTTCCTGTCGATTCTGATTCACAAATTTAGAAAATCATTTATACTCAGAACCAGAGATAAGAGCACAATATTTGTGAAGCAAGGTTGTCTGCTCAGGCGACAGACAGCGCAGCATGCGAGAAAGAGAATGAAATTCAAGGATCGTCTTTCAGTAGTTAATACGTCTGCTCTTTTTGGCTAGTCACCCCCTGGGTGTCATCCACGCTGCTAACACTAACACGCGAAATATACACACGCAATGCAGAGCGGTGTCCTGTAAAGGCAGGCTAGGAAAATAGACTGATTTATCAACGTGCAATTTTTGCTTCCTGCTTACCAACGTCACCAATAGAAGCATCTGGACATCTCAAATCTGCACACGAGGAAAGCAAGCTGGCAACGCTGCATTTGATTGCCATCATCATTGGCACTTGCCCTGATAAAGTGGTTGCTGCTCTGCTTGTAAAAGAAGTCCTTCGCGTTGTGTTTGTGTTTTCACAACGCTGTCTCAAACTGCAAATGTCTTCGTTGGAAATCATCATCGTCAAATCGTTTTTCCTTTGCTTGTTCTTCATCGTCAACATCGTTGGAAATTCTTTCTTATGCTACGCTATTTATTCAAAGAAGAAACTCCACACAGTGCCTAATTACCTGGTGTTCAATTTGGCAGTGGCTGATTTATTATTCGCCGTGACTACACTTCCGACTATCATATCAACCACAATCGCTGGAAAATGGATCTTGGGGGCTGCCCTTTGTCAAATCACTGGCGTTTTTAACCTTCTGCTCTCCCTGACCTCCATCTGGACGCTTATCGTTATCAGCGTGAATCGATACTACGCGGTTGGCAAGGCAACCAGGTACAAGACTCTCTTTACAAAGCAACGTGTTTTGATCATTATCGCTTGTTTGTGGACGTTTTCCAGTCTCGTGTCTTTCATGCCTCAATTTGGATGGGGTGTTATCCTACCTGGCGATAACTTATGCATTATTGATGGCAAAGAAGGAAAATCGTTTGCTTTGTTTATGATTCTATTAGCGTATGCTATACCCTTTCCTATCATTGGGTTTATTTACACCCTTATTTATCTATCGTTGAGGAAACACAGCAACACAATGACTAATGCATTGAGTGAGAACAGTTTGAATGCCATTGGTATAAACGCTGTTCCTACTACGGGAAAGCGTCCCAAAAAGCGATACCGTCTGCCGTCAATGGCTGATCTCAAAAGCAGGTACATAGAACAGGTGAACTGTCCTGATTCGCCAAAACATAAACCGCCAGTTCCTCCACCGAAGCCAGTTATTGATTACAGCTCTGCTAGTGAATCTTCATCGATTGAAATTATTAAGGACGACATTGTGAAACAGAATTCGCCAAAACGAAAGCCACCGGTGCCACTTCCAAAGCCACGTGTTGGCAATAGCCCTACTTGCGGATTTTCAACGAGCAAAATTATTACGAACGAAATTGCGAAGCAAGATTCACCTAAAGGAGAAAAACAGGCTGTGAAAGAATCAATAGCATCGTGGCATAAATCCATAAATGAGACTACCAATGCAGAGGAACTACAATTGAAAATAGCAGAGAATAATGACAGTTCAGTCAGCGGAAGGAAAATTAAGTTATCGAATGGTAACAGGGATATTCCCATGGTAACAGCAACACGTCATGCACCTCAAAATGCGAGGAAGTATGCCCAAGAGACACGAACAACGCGTATGCTGTTCATTGTAGTTCTGGTGTTCTTTATATGTTGGACACCGATATCAGTTGGGTCTGTCCTCTATGGTCTTAACATCAGGCCAGATCATTTTGAGATGATTAGCTTTGGAGTAATCATGGCTTGCTTGAGCTCCACTTGTAATCCCATCATTTGTGGCTACATGAGCACTTCATTCCGGAAGGCATTCAAGGGGATTTTGCGGACTTTGAAATCCAAAATCTGCTGTGGCTGTCGTAGGATAAAGCAGGAGAAACCTGAAGATTAGTTTATATAAGCAATATATGACCCTATTTCATATTATGTGTTACAAAAGCAATTTAGTCAAGGTTGTAATATTTTATAATTTCATAGTCAGTCATGTAAATACTTTTAATTATTAATTGTAAATGTGTATAGTTAATTGGTATTGGAAACTGATAGTGGGATATTCATCAGAAACATTACTGTAGGAAGCAGATTTGTGCAGAATGCAACTGCTTGTCTCTGTTTCGAAACCACGTGGTTTGAACGGCGCGAAGCCTCGTGTTCATTTGTTGCACACGAGGTCGTTCGAGTTCGATTACATTATTGCGAAATCATCTGCACGTTTACTGCTTGAAGGGAGTGACACGTTTTGTACCTCGATAAAGTTGCATCGCTCAGGATGTCAGCCTCTGCAGATACAGCCGAGAAGAGAGCCTTCCCTCGTGAAAGGCAACATGTCCTTAAGTGGAATGGATGGGGCTATGCAGATTCAAAGTTCATGCTTAATGCTGATGGTCTAGCAACGTTTACGGGCAAGAGATATGAGGCTCTGGGCAGTGAAGTGCTTCCAAAGTTACGCAAATGGTTCGAAGATGAATGCGGTGCAGAGATGGACTTGCAGTCACTGAGTAAGAGCGAGGTCAGAGAAGAAGATTATCCACTTGTTTCATTCAATGAAGATTTTGTTGCTGAGCTCAAGCGCATCCCTGTGTTGCACTCTTCTGCTGCTGTCGACAGAGTCGTGCATGGACACGGTCATACTCTGGAAGAGATCTTTCATCTCCGTCATGGCAAATTGGAGCGTGTTCCTGACCTGGTTGTGTGGCCAGGGTGTCATGAACATGTCGAGAAAATCGTCGCCTTGGCATGTAGATACAACGTCTGTATCATACCCTTCGGAGGTGGGACCAGTGTCAGTTTGGCAGTGCAATGCCCAGCAGACGAACGGCGAATGATTGTTGCACTGGACACCACAGAAATGGACCAGATTTTGTGGATTGACCCAGAAAGTCGACTTGCTCACATACAAGCTGGTATTATTGGTCAAGATTTAGAAAGAAAACTTGCAAAACATGGATTCTGTTCTGGACATGAGCCAGACAGCATGGAATTCAGCTCCCTTGGAGGCTGGGTTGCAACACGTGCTTCCGGTATGAAAAAGAATATTTATGGCAACATTGAGGATTTGGTTGTTTCACTTAGAGCGGTTACTCCAGCTGGTACAATTGAGAGAAACTGCAATGTGCCTAGGATGTCATCCGGCCCAGACATACAGCAGTTTGTGATGGGCTCAGAGGGCATGCTTGGTGTCGTAACAGAAGTTACCTTGAAAATCAAACCCTTGCCTGAAGAAAAGGTCTACGATTCTATAGTGTTCCCTAATTTTGAGGCTGGTGTTGACTGCCTTCGTGAAATTGCTTTGAAAAAATTACAGCCGGCATCAATTCGCCTCATGGACAATGATCAATTCCGGTTTGGTCAGGCACTTCGTCCTGGATACGCTTCATACTGGACTCAAATTGTTGACCAAATCAAGGCTTTCTATCTCCTTAGATTCAAGCAGTTCAAGCCGGAGAAGCTCTGTGTCTGCACTCTTTTGTTTGAAGGCAGAAAAGATGACATTGAAAGACGAAAAACTGAAATCTTCCAAATCGCAAAGTCGTATGGCGGTCTTCAAGCTGGTGCTACAAATGGAGAACGGGGCTACAGACTGACATACGTCATTGCTTATCTGCGTGATCTTGGTCTAGATTACTATTTCATCGCAGAATCCTTTGAGACGTCCGTCCCATGGCATAGAGTGTCAGATCTTTGCGTCAATGTCAAAGCCCTTCTTCATCGAAAATGCAGAGAATTTGGCATCACACGAAAGCCTCTCATCACATGTCGTGTGACGCAGACGTATGACACAGGGGCTTGCGTCTACTTCTATTATGGGTTCCATTATTACGGGGTCAACAACCCCCTTCATGTGTATGACGAGGTAGAAGGTGCGGCAAGGGATGAAGTGCTGGCCAATGGTGGCAGCATATCGCATCATCATGGCGTTGGGAAATTGAGGCGCAAATGGCTCAAGGAAACGGTCTCACCTGTGGGTGTTGAGATGCTACATGCAATCAAGGACAAAGTCGACCCTAAGAATATATTTGCTGTGAAAAATATGCTTTGAAATTGAAGTGAATAATAGGAATTGGACTCGCATTATGTTGATCCTCATTTTAGTCAAATTGAGTTGAAGCGATTTTTGCTCTTTGAACATAATTATTGGAATATGCAACATATTTGCTTTGTATATGTTGTTGAATGGTACTGCTCATTTGATTAGCCCATTCCTTTTCTTTGTTGAGGTATAAAAGACATTTCTTATAATAGATATGTGAGATATCTATTGTCGATGAAGAATGCTAACGTTTTTGCTTGTCTTTACTTGTTGGTACAGTGCAACCTCGCGAATACTATGACGATTTTCCAGTCACAGATCAAGATATTTTGCTAAAAGGGAAACTAAGTGGGTTAAAATATAGGGTGCTTCTGACAGAGATTGGTTCTCAAATTAAAGTGATAATAAGTGGGTTGTGATATTTGCTATATTTACTAAGGGGATATTAACAAGCTACATTTTAGTGTTTAATGTGTAGCTCAAATTAACAATATTGTCCTCATCGTGCACTCCTGCCAACACTATGACGTAAGGATGATTCTTCTTCTTCCTCTGGTAGTGGGCAATCAACTTCACTAGCCCGATGCTTGAATGCCGTCATCAATTATGATTCTGCATTGGTTGCGATCTTTCACAATGTCACTCACCCTGGGTCCTTTTCCAACCCGTGCGCCCATCTCGGTATACCTACGATAGGTGTAGCGGTTTGAGGTCTTTGAGGGTGGTTCTTTGCCAGACGCCTCCAACCAGGCTTTCGTGTTTAGCCATGATCGTGCATTTAGTAATTTACTTACAGTATTATGTATATGAGAATGAAAATAAGTACAGGATGTAGGGACAAATTGTGTATCATCTATGATCTATGTAAAGCCTGCAAATAATTTGCAAAATTTCGAAAAATACATATTTTTTATTTGAGACCCTTTTATTTTGAATTTCGCATGGCTTAATAGATTTTCTTGAATGAAATAATGATGATTAAAGTTGTTTTACATTGGTACGGCTTATGCGAGTTTCGTTGTATCTGACATGTACAGCTCTTTTGACAATGCAGCCTCGGGTTCGTTGCCATCCTCGGCCATCTTGTTTTGTTTTGGGAGTTAGTCGTTTGTTGCGATCAACCTTTCAGCAAGTGTTTCTGCTAGATTATCGTCTGTTTAATAACAACTGGACTTGCTTATGTTAATGTGACATCTTTTGATTGACCTCAACTGGTATGTGGACAGAATAATTGGTTATTGAGCTGACTCGAACATTAGCTTTCCTTGTAGGCGTCTAAGGCTCCAGGCGAACGGCTTTGCGAATTGCGACGTTGTTTTGACCTTGAGCCTGCGTCCGTCCGAGCACTTGATTATAATGTTATCAGTTTGTATGGCTTAGGATTTTTAGTTTTTATAGCGCTAAACGGCTGGTGCAAGCTTCCAGATATTCGTTAGTGTAGCCGTTACTTGCTGTACCTACCACATGTGGCTAATGCTGGTCAACTGCAGTTAGACCTGATTTCGTTTGCGTTGTCATCAGACCTCGTGTTGATGCCTCTAGCATCAAGGGCGTTCAGGCTTTCTGCACAAGTAGTTATGTTGGTACCTTCTCGTTTCAAAACTGTGATTTTCAAATTACTTGTTATGCCCTGGATAGAGGTAGGCTAACTGAATAATCAAATCATTGTTAAAATTCTTTTTATAGGCATAGTTATATGTGCAATCTGTTGTGTTAGCATCGCCAGGGTAATGAAGCGTGTTGTACTTCTTTATTGCAACGATCAACTGGATTACAGATTTACATAACATGAATTTGAAT
>OFHS01001199.1:0-30210 GCA_900245855.1 Calvadosia cruxmelitensis
AGACACAATTGTATTATCTCGTTTGAGATTAACAGAATCCGTTGCCGAGGAAACCTCTTTCTGGGTCAGCTTTACACAGACAATGGTATAGATAAGCGAGATTATGACGTACACCATACACAGAATAACAGGAATAATGTAAGCGACAAGTCTGGGAACATCTCCTACGATCCAACAGATGCGACGCTCACCATAGCGAAAAGAATCCGAGACGGTTTCATTTATTGCAACAGATAATCCAACAATAATGGTAGGCACAGTCCAAGCAAAGATAGAATAATATATGAACTTGCCACGTTTCCCTTCTGATGTAACACCATAGTCTCTACCCTGGCAAATTGGAATGGCAAATGTCCTGTATAGATCAAAGGCGATCACGACTGACCATATGTACACCGCTAAGTTTGTCCAATGCAGAACAATTCCAATGCTGGTACACATGAAGTCATTCTTGTAAGTCAGAGAAACAACAATCGCAAAGAAGGCAGATAAAAGTAACGCCAGTGAGAGGCTGATGAGGTTCTTTCCAGGAACGGTTCGCAATTTCTTAAAAGCAGCATAGGTTGCCATGACGATAATCAGGCTGATCATGCTCACGATGCTGCCAACGAACGTGATAATAGCTTCGATTTGTCCGACGCTGTTCACAACTAACAGCGACGTCGTCGAGCTCACATCGGCGCATACAGTAATGCCGGTTTCCGTCGGGGAGTATTCATTTGCCTGGAACGTGTTGTTACCATCGGTTACAACAGAAACATTTGAAGTTGTATTTAGGGAATAGGACCCAAGAGCAATGGAGCGTAACGCACACGAAGAATGCAAATGAAACTCATTGCAAGGTGACACGAAGAAGGTGTTGTTGCTGCTCAGTTGTATCCAACCAGTGAACGATTGTCCTTCGCGCAAATGCCTTCCATCAGTTAAAATCACTGAGCAATCGTTTTTTACTTCTGTAACAGAAGAAGACTGGAGGATGTCTGGTTGTGAACAAATTGCACCGCTGTCATACATGCGCGAAGGATCGAACCCGTACTGCGCAGTAGACTGGAAACGAGATGAAGAGAGCAGATCTGCCTGTAGAACTTTTCTGGAATTGATTGCCATGCGACGTAAGAGCTCTTGATATTCTCGTAGAGGGCTTGTAGTATTAGTTACACGCATCTTTAGAAATACATGCAACGTGCTTTCATTTTCATGAAAATGTTCCAAGGTAAATCGAGAGTCATTCAGATGTAACAGATCAGAGACAGCATTTGAGTCGTATCGTAAAAGGGGCGTGGCTTTAGTCGCTACTTGTACAGGAGACTGCCGAAGTAGTGCAGGCACATCTGGAATAATAGGAACACCCGGAACTGGAATAAAAGGAGGTGCCCCGATACTCACTTTGAGAAGTAAGTGGGCTTCATTAAATGTCCAACAGTGCAGCAAGCGTTCTTTAACGGAGCCTACTGGAAGTGGTATCACGTCAATAACGGGAATTTGCACTGGGATACATCCACTCCGTGCAGCCATAAAACCAACACCGCAATCCAAATTGATGCAGCTATTTGTGAAAAGATCAAACACATAGCCAGGGTTACAGGGAGGTCCCATTTCAACCTCGTTAAAGTAAGGACCTCTTACAAATGCACTTGATTCTGCGGAGAAGCTCATTGTTATTGTGAAACTGTATCCACCAGGCATGATCTTGTCTGGCACGTTGTATTTACCGGAGCATTTATTGCCTGTGAATCCATTCCAAAGGCGTGGGTCGCGTACTGTTGTGAAATTAATGCAATGGGGGTTCCTCTTCCATTCCCATGCAGATCCTCGAGCAAATGCTACGTACAATGCACAGAGTCGCTCTTTCTCTGTTTTCGGAGTAAGCGGGAAAGTATCTGCCTCTGTGTTGACAAAGCACGACTTCAAGTATGGCTGTGCTATTTTAGGAGCAGAAACTATATCGTACCGAAGGTTACAGTCACGAAAGCGATCGAGAATGCTAGCACGTGTTGTGTTTTGTGGCCTTGGGTTTCTACTCTGACACTCAGCAAAGACATCCATCAACTGATATTCAAACACATCGTTGCATCTTGCGCAGTAAGAATTCTTGTAGATGTAACCCTCTGCATCATACACTGGCAAAGAAGATAGCAAATTAAAGCCTGTACTAGTTCTAGTACAGCCGATGACGTCATCCATGTTTACATTGATAGCAGAAGTGTTACACGTTGCTACCATCCATGTCAAGGAAGTTGTATGTCCCGCAGGAAGATTTTGTACGATGGGCAAGCATTCGGTACGCTTGTTTCTCCTGTAAACCCTTTCGAAGTAATCGATATATTTGTGCAAGTCACTTGGTGCTTCTGCGTCATTCCACAGCATATCAACACAGCATCTCTTGCTTCTAAGACATGTAACCTCGCACGAACAGCATCGTGGAAAACCTCTTTCGTAGCACGACCAATTATTAATGGAGTAATTCAAATCAGAACGAGGTATCATGGATATGTTGAACAAAGTAGCGAAAGGAAAGTTTCCCTTGGGTGATCCGGGTACTGCTTGACACGAGACCAACGAAGCACACGTCGCGAATAGTAACAGGCCCAATGGTAGAATCCTTGAAGACGGACACAGGCCAAGAGCAGATCCAAGCTTTGAATATGACACTTCTCTTTTCCTTGGTAAATAGGTCGGCTCTACAGCTTCTGCTTTTCGTCGTTTGTCCATTTTACAGTCGCTGCGAACTTAGGTGTAGATCCAAAACCTGCTGATTTCAGAGGGTTTACGTTACAGACACTCAAGAGTGCGCGATGGTATTACGAAGGTCAAACGTAGACTTAAAATGTAGGTGACGGCGTGTCTGCTGCATTGTGTACACAGCTAGATAAATTTCTAGATAGATAAACATTTTCTGACATTTTCTGACATTTTCTTTTGGTTTTTACGTTGCAGGAAATTAAAATCCAGGATTTTTCCTTGATATCGTGCAGATGAATGCGATTCAAGATGAGGGAACATTAATCACGTAATAATGTTAGGATATACTGAAACTACAGATCACGGAAAGGGTTGAAGCTGCAGCTGTAATCTTCTTGTTTCAAGCATAAATAAATTCTGCGTTGAAAACTTGAACAACGTTCTTGTCTCGTATTATATTTTGAAGTCTGAATATTGCATAAGCTACACTTTCATCGGACATTTCTCATTTGGTGTTCATATTCAATGTTACAAACTTCCTGCGTATATTTGATGTCACCACTTGATCAAATATTTGTACTGAACCCATCTGAGCTCGCATGCCGATTTATATCTGTCGGTCTACAAACATTAACAAGGATCCATTTCCTCCATTACGTTTATCTCAGATGGAGAGGTTGTGGCACAAAAATATTCCTAAACGGTTCCGAATGAATCTCGAATTCTCATTTTAGAATTTAGATAGAACATCTCTATCTTGTTGGACGGATGGCTAGATAAGCTGCAGGTGTAGGCTTGTATCTGTTGATTCACAGAGAACACTTTACGGATAAGAAAACTCCGGTCTACATCATCAAGGCCATATCAAATATTACCCAATCATGATACAAGCCGCGAAACTGCTAGTAGGTCCACTGTCCAGGTTATCACAATACTGATACAGTGAAACCTGTTTATAATGGTCACCTTTGGGACCTGAGGAAAATGACCTTTATAGACAGGTGGCCTCTCTGCACAGGTTGACTTCTATAGAAAGTGTCACTTTGAGGTTATGAAGAGTGGCCATTATACACAGGATTCGGCTCAATAGAGATGGCCGCTAATACAGGTTTGACTGTATGTGAAATAATCTATAAGAGTAAACACAAGAGCGTGTTTCATCGCTTTCATAGCTGTTATGTAATTATAATACGCTGGAGAATAGAGATACGAACTTTCCGTGGTGTCTTGTAATTAACTATGTGTTACGAAAGCATTACGTCTGGACTATGTTAATCTATTATTCTATATTGCACCTGTTTATTGAGCTATGAGTTAGCCATTAGTCTTGGGAAGCGCTAGGCGTTAGAAGTCGCCGGGATTACCACATTTCTAGTGTTATTCTATAGCGTACTATATGACTAACAAGTGATCTAATACTTTCGTTATTGAACTCTTAAAGGACCTCGGCACATAATTGAACGCCTTTCACCAGTGCATTTTGTGGGATACATGCAGGCGAGGTTGAACTCGTCCGCCACGTGCATGATGTCACCGCAAAGTGCTTTCTTTGAGGCGCATTCTCTGTACTCTTTTCTTACTTTAAAAAAAAACCATGGCTGAATATGAATACAGTACTAACCAAGTTGATACCTGTTGTGAAGAATAATCGGACTTTTCACGGAAGCGAGGCTTCAGTCTCGTTCCGATGCAGAATTGACCAGTATGAACTTTTAATCTATTACGTAACCTTATATTGCTTCTGTTATGTTGTCTTTATTTCTCCTATACGAAGTCGCTCAGAAAGACAATCAGATCAAGACAATCAAGACAATCAGATCAAGTTCGCATCTTACAGTACAGTACTGTATGTATTTCCAGCAGTATGCTCAACGTGGAACTCAACACGAAACGTAAACAGGAAGTGCGCAATGATATAGTTCTGTACGCAAACGAGGTTATAGATATCAGGGTAGAGAGAATAATAGAACATACAACAGCCTCGTTGTTGTTTCATTATTTTAATTTGTTGCTCTATATTTGTACGTGTTCTATTTGTAAGTTAGTTGTGCTTCGATGGTTGAGGACGGATCAGCTAACCTTAGTGGTTTGTTAGGTCCGAATACATATTTGATTTATGCCACGTTATACTGTACCTATCGCGTGGTTTATGAACGTGTTGCAATCTGCTATTTGATGTTTACGATCGATGCAAGAAGAAGCATTAATTAAATTCCTAATTAAGTACTTGAAATCAACGAAGTAATGGCTCTAAAGGCTCTAAGTAGACCTTAAGCACTCATTATATGAAATAGCTGACGTGTCGGAAACATGTTGAGACTTAGCAATAAAATACACCACCAATAGTTTCAATCAGAAAGCACTAATAAACTACTAGCAATCAATAAATTCACCCTGTCGCTTTGAACTGTCGGTTGATTGGCGGCATTCTGGATAGGAATTAGATATCTCACGTGACTATGGATGGGTGACAGAACCGTGGCCATGTTGCTGCTTGCAAATACGTCATTCTCATTGTGGTCATGGCGTTTGTGTCACGCGTGCATTATGTCATAGTTACGTCTATCCCGAAAATACGGTGGCCCACATAATTATTGTGACCGACAGGTGTGAAGTTCGCTATGCTGTCCACCATCACGGAGATGTTACTCAATTTCTACAGAGCCGGTTTGTTTGACTCAAATTTTCAAATATACCGCACACTCGACGTCTTTTTGAATGGTCTTCATCGTTGAAATTTGGTTGCTTCATGGTGGCTTCCGCGCAGACAATGCCAACAACAAAAAGAAAACATAACACGGGGGTTACAGCCACAGATGATAACAGAAAACGACAGTGAAACTCAACAGATTTCAGTTGCTCATGTGCCAAAAATTAATCATGTATCACTCAAATTAACGATTTTACTGGAGTTTCAATAAGCAATAAAAGTTTTCTTCGAGCAACGGAATTTTGCTGCGGATAGATTTATTCATGATTTATTTTTGGGAATGAACAAAGTCAGGCTAATTCACAACGGGCACCGCCCACCTACGCATGTAGTCATTCTCCGTGCTTTTTGTCTGATGAATACAAAACAAAAGAGACACTTTGCTATGCCATTCCTTATTGTGCAACCAGCAAGACATTTCAGGATGATCTCATTAAAACAGCTTCCGACACGCTTTGCTGCGCTGGATTAATAGATAGCTAAAATAATCACCAAAACAATCAGTCGTTGTAAGTTTCGGGTCTCTATCTGGTTGTAGAGCTGCCGGCACGCAGATGAAATGGAGCAGGAACGGAAATTAGAGACTGTGAAACCACCGAATTTGTCAAGAAATAGCACGGCATTATATGGAAAGGTAAGCCGTGTTCTTGTCCCGTGTCCGTCTTCAAGGATTCCACCATTGTGCCTGTTACTATTCGCGACGTGTGTTTCGTTGGTCTCGTGTCAAGCAGTACCCGGATCACCCAAGGGAAACTTTCCTTTCGCTACTTTGTTCAACATATCCATGATACCTCGTTCTGATTTGAATTACTCCATTAATAATTGGTCGTGCTACGAAGGAGGCTTTCCACGATGCTGTTCGTGCGAGGTTACATGTCTGAGAAGCAAGAGATGCTGTGTTGATATGCTGTGGAATGACGCAGAAGCACCAAGTGACTTGCACAAATATATCGATTACTTCGAAGCGGTTTACAAGAGAAACAAGCGTACCGAATGCTTGCCCATCGTACAAAATCTTCCTGCGGGACATACAACTTCCATGACATGGATGGTAGCAACGTGTAACACTTCTGCTATCAATGTAAACATGGATGACGTCATCGGCTGTACAAGAACTAGTACAGGCTTTAATTTGCTATCTTCTTTGCCAGTGTATGATGCAGAGGGTTACATCTACAAGAATTCTTACTGCGCAAGATGCAACGATGTGTTTGAATATCAGTTGATGGATGTCTTTGCTACGTGTGATGGAAAAAACCCAACACCCCCAAATACGACCACCGACAGTATTCTCGACGACTTTCGTGGCTGCTACTTTCGATACGATCTATTTTCTGCTCCTAAAGTAGCACAGCCGTATTTGAAGTCTTGCATTCTTAACACAGTGGCAGACACTTACCCATCTAATCCGACAACAGAGAAAGAGCGACTCTGTGCATTGTATGTAGCATTTGCTCGAGGATCTACATGGGAATGGAAGAGAAACCCCCACTGCATAAATTTAACAATGGTAAGTGACCCGCTTCTTTGGAATGGATACACTGGAGAAGGATGCGACCCTGAATACAACGGACCTGACAGAATTCTTCCTGGTGGATTCTCGTTTTCAATAACAATGAGCTTCTCACGGTCAAGCGTGTCTATACAAGGACAACGGTCGAACGAGGCTCGAGGAGCATTCCCGTGCAATCCTGGTAACGTTTATGACTTCTTCACAGCAAAGTGCATCAACTTGCAATGCGGTGTTGGCTTTACGGCTGATGCTAATGGATGCATCCCAGTTCCAATTCCAGTTATTGACGTGATACCGCCTCCAGTAGGCTCCGTCAAAGAACGCTTGCTGCACTGTTGGACATCTAATGAAGCTCACCTACTTCTCAAAGTGAGTATCGAGGCATCTCCTATTATTCCAGTTCCGGGTTTTCCTATTATTCCGGGTATGCCTGCACCACTTCGCCAGTCTCCTATGCAAGTAACAACCACAACCACGCCACTTAAACGATACGACTCAAATGCCGTCTCTGGTCTGTTACATCTGAATGACTCTCGATTTACGTTGGAATATTTTCATGAAAATGAAAGCACGTTGCATGTATTTCTAAAGATGCGTGTAACTAATACTACAAGCCCTCTACTAGAATATCAAGAGCTCTTACGTCGCATGGCAATCAATTCCAGCAAAGTTCTACAGGCAGATCTGCTCTCTTCATCTCGTTTCCAGTCTACTGCGCAGTACGGGTTCGATCCTTCGCGCATGTATGACAGCGGTGCAATTTGTTCACAACCAGACACCCTCCAGTCTTCTTCTGTTACAGAAGTAAAAGACGATTGCTCAGTGACTTTAACTGATGGAAGGCAGTTGCGCGAAGGAAAATCGTTCACTGGTTGGATACAACTGAGCAGCAACAACACCTTCTTCGTGTCACCTTGCAATGAGTTTCATTTGCATTCTTCGTGTGCGTTACGCTCCATTGCTCTTGGGTCCTATTCTTTAAATACAACTTCAAATGGTTCTGTTGTAACCGATGGCAACAACACGTTCCAGGCAAATGAATACTCCCCGACTGAAACCGGCATCACTGTATGCGCCGATGTGAGCTCGACGACGTCGCTGTTAGTTGTGAACAGCGTTGGACAAATCGAAGCAATTATCACATTCGTTGGCAGCATCGTGAGCATGATCAGCCTGATTATCGTCATGGCAACCTATGCTGCTTTTAAGAAATTGCGTACCGTTCCTGGAAAGAACCTCATTAGCCTCTCACTGGCGTTACTTTTATCTGCCATCTTTGCGATTGTTGTTTCTCTGACTTACAAGAATGACTTCATGTGTACCAGCATTGGAATTGTTCTGCATTGGACAAACTTAGCGGTGTACATATGGTCAGTCGTGATCGCCTTTGATCTATACAGGACATTTGCCATTCCGATTTGCCGGGGTAGGGACTATGGTGTTACATCCGAAGGGAAACGTGGCAAGTTCATATATTATTCTATCTTTGCTTGGACTGTGCCTACCATCATTGTTGGAGTATCTGTTGCAATAAATGAAACCGTCTCGGATTCTTTTCGCTATGGTGAGCGTCGCATATGCTGGATTGTAGGAGACGTTCCCAGACTTGTCGCTTACATTATTCCTGTTATTCTGTGTATGGTGTACGTCATAATCTCGCTTATCTATACCATTGTCTGTGTAAAGCGGACCCAGAAAGAGGTTTCCTCGGCAACGGATTCTGTTAATCTCAAACGAGATAATACAATTGTGTCTCTGTTCCTCAAGCTGGCGTTGATTCTTGGCGTTGTAGAGATCCTTGGCATCATTCAAATTAACGGGACAAGCAAAGGTTCAATTGCTGCTGACTCTGCCTTTCGAGTTTTGTTTACTGTGTTTCGAAGCCTTCGTGGATTTCTTATTCTCGTCGTTTTTGTCCTGAAGCGTTCTATTTTCAAACTTTACGCTACTCGATTCTCGTGGCTGGAGACATTTGTCGAATCGAAAGCCGAAGAGCGAATTTCAACTAATTCAACTGGCATGACACCCATTGTGTCAAGAAACTACAATGCTACAGCCAATAACTTTTAATAGCCTTCGCAGAGCATATCCACAATTGAACGCGTGAGATGCAGTTGTGCAGAACAAATTATTGAATCATTGATTGTGGAAACGAATCCTCAAATTGAGATGGATGTATTCTTACATGTAAAATAGTTTTCAATTTCGCTCTATAGTTTGTATATATGCTATTCATTATAATGTAGCTGCTACTGGACAATTTGTTTTTATAGGATTTGTATAGCTTCTGTCAGTAAACCGTAGGGATTTTGTATTTGTAAAGCCCGTTAGGCATTTATGAATGATAATGCAAAGGGCTATCGTGCTGTGTTATTTGCTCATATACTTGGATTATTAGTTATCACTCATTGCACGATGCTTACTATTTACGTTTGGCTATAATTATTATAGTTCAACATTGAATGTCCAACCTAATGCAGATTTCATCGACGATAGTGAGTGTATCCGCATAATCCACTGGCTCCGTATTTTTATGTATGCATTATCCGATGGGTTTCAGTTTAGTTTACCTATTCTAGGCTTGGAAAGACCATATAAAAATACACACATCAGAATAGCGAATGGATTGCATTTCCTCGTTTTGACGTAATCTCGTTTCCATGTCAAAATAATTCGTATGCTTTCAAAAATTATTCGTTATAATTAGTTTTTCTTCTGCAAGTAATTCATTTAGAATCTAACTTGTACTGTAATTATTCAGATCACTGTAATTTACTGGTCTATAAAAGATCATTTTGAATAGATTGAAACAGATACGTTAACGCTGATAACAGCAGCACAACTTGTCTTGTGATTGTCTCTGCTGTGTTATACCACAAATTTTGGCGCTGTGAGTAGGGTACTTGCAAGCCTGTTGTGCCGAAGATAAATAGCAGAAGGAATTTGCTTCAGAAAGATCTGGAGAGAGCATATGCTTGGTTTTGCGCAGCAAAAAGTCGCAGGGAAAAGCTAACCGACACTCCTAGTGTTATAAAAATATGTCAAAACGCCTGTCGATATATTGGTTTGACTGCCAGATTTGATGTCACATTTAAAGTATGATCTGAATTGTTTTATATTCCCTCCAAGCCTGCACACGAGCCATATGAATTCGCTCACGTGAAAAGTACTGCTATTCTCGCCCTCAGCCGTGTTTCACCAGCAGCCGAATAATTCATGAATCGATTTAACATTCAATGTCTGGAGAGTGTCACACAATTCAAGCCGCTGAAGCTGATCACACGAGACGTTAATCAAGTAATACGTTCTGGGTAAACTATCATCATCGTTATGTGTTTACTTTTAGATTCACCACTCACTGCTCTGTCTCTTTACCCTACTTTAGACAATTTGCCACTATGGTATTTCGAGTACTGTAGTAAATCTTCAACATATAATATTTTCAACAAATAACATGCTGTAGATCATGCTTAGCTTTAGGATAGGATATGGATTTTTTAAGTTAAGTCACTTGACACATCATGATAACAATATATACCTTTCTAGATGACAACAGATCATCAATTGAGCTTACAATAAGGGCTCTAAAGTAACTAATTAGTAATTACAGTACTAGTTACTCTTTGGGTTTAATTATCATGTAGCTATATATAGCTATACTTTTCATTGAAAGTAATTTGTAAGTAGTTACAATTTTTGAAAGGAGTAACAAGTTTTCTATATTACGTTCGTTTACAGTGAATTATTTGTCAGTATCCAACTAACTTTAGTCGTGCGGACTATTATATGTCTTAGACTCTCAGAGCATTCTAACATGCTTGGTAAAACTCACACCAGACGGTAAATTGTCATTCTCATCAAAGAAACATTATATGATATGTTTTTTATGATAGCATCAATGATAATACCTTTGAAAGTAACCGTAACTAGTTACTCTTCCTGACAAGTAACTATATAGTAACTTTTGAAAGTTAGTTTTCGCTAATAATAACTTTGTAGAATGCGTTTTACCCTCGAAAGAAAATAACTTTAGCTGAAAGAAATGCTACTAACTGAAACGTATAACTTCTAAAGCCCTGCGTACAAAGGATGTTTTGCAAAATCAATGATTCTTATGTACAATTTAAAAACTATCTCTTGTTGTTATAGCCACTCATTTCGAAATTAGCTGAGGAGTCTCCCCTTCTTCCCCGTTGTCTGTGATACTTAATGTTTTGAACAAATATATTTACGGTCTTTGAAACAAAGGGAGCATTGCAGAGGTCACTCCAAAATTCACATTTTTAATGAACTGTGCGTTTCGAGTTGAATAAAAGACAATGGGCCTCTTTTACACCTTCTAGCAGCTACTTTAACCTTCACTGAAGAAAGATGTCAATTAATCTCGTTCTATAGACGCGTTAAACGAAACATGTTATTTTCATTAAAAAATATCCACAGGATTTATTCCACGTGCAAAAAGCTACTGTACATTAATTTCTGCAGTGGAAGAGAACTAATGAATAATCAACTATATTCCCAAACAGCGAATATAATCATGCACTTCCCGATATGGAATTGAGTACAACCGTACACGGTTGTAGAATTAAACTACATAAGAAAGGATCACGATGACAGGGTATAAAGTGAATTTGATGCCGCATCATTGACTGACAGCATCTGTCGATTTCAGTTCTGTCGTCATGACAACAGCACCCCCAGTCTTGGATGTGCTCCTCTCGTCACTGGACCCTAAACCAGGGAAAGTTCTCGAAAAGGAATTTCTGTACATTTTAAATATAGAACTCTTGAGAATGAACACTGTAAAGATCAATAGTCCACGAAAGCTGCGAAATGTAGAATATAGCAATCTGAATGTCGAGTCAGCGGTAAGTGAGCCTCGGCTTGTGCCATTGATTTGAACAATGCCAAGTATCTCCACCACACCAAGGACCAAAGCGAGTCTGAGAAACATCGTTACGACAGAATTCCCGCGTTTCGTCTGCATCGAATTTAAAGCAGCTGATGTCTCCTTCTTTGTTCGCCTTACGCAAACCATAGTATAAACAAGAGAAATTATGACGCACACCATCACAAGGAGGACTGGGACGACGTAAGTGGCAAGACGAGGGGACTGTCCAACAATCCAGCAGATTCTACGCTCGCCATAACGAAAGCTGCCAGAAACTGTTTCATTGATAATCACAGACACAGTCACTATAAATGTAGGCAACGTCCACGCAAACAAACTATAGTAAAGGAACTTTCCTCGGTGACTTCCTGTTGGTAAACCACGTTTCCCCTGGTGAAATATTGGAATAGCAAACGTGCGATAAAGATCAAACGCAATCACAGCTGACCAAACGTAAACAGCGAGGTTGGTCCAGTGGAGAACGATAGCCATGACTTTGCACGTAGTAAAGTCTTTATATGTCTGTGAAGCGATAATAGCTGAGGCGTCAGCCAGTAACAAAGCCAGAGCCAGAGAAATGAGGTTCTTCCCAGGTATCGTTCGCAGCTGTTTGTTAGTAGAGTATGTGGCTATGAGGATGATTAGCGCAATGCAACTGACAATGCTGCCTACTAGAGTAATAGCAGCCTCGATCTCGCCGATAGTATTCAGTCTCAGTTTACCCGAGGAATGAGACTTGACGTCAGCGCATACGTCAATGCCGGACTCTGTTGGGTAGTACTCAGCTGGAGCATACGTTTCATTCCCTGTAGTAATCATAGAACCATTTGCAGTGGTATTGAAAGAATACGAATCGAGAAGAATGGAGCGTAACGCGCACGAAGAATGCAAATGAAACTCATTGCAAGGTGACACGAAGAAGGTGTTGTTGCTGCTGAGTTGTATCCAACCAGTGAATGATTGTCCTTCGCGCAAGTGCCTTCCATCAGTTAAAATCACTGAGCAATCGTCTTTAACTTCTGTAACAAAAGAAGAATGGAGGTTGTCTGGTTGTGAGCATATTGCACCGCTGTCATACATGCGTGAAGCATCGAACCCGTACTGCGCAGTGGATTGGAAATGAGACGAGGAGATAAGAGCAGCCTCTTGTACATAACCAGCGTCCAATCCCATATAGTTCAGGATAGTCTGATATTCCTGAAAGGGGCTTTTGTTCTCATTGCTTCTTTCTTTGCTCTCTAGCAGAAGATGGAGTTCTCCTTTCACCTGCTTGAAGTACATCAAGTGAAATGCAGAACTGTTCAAACTCAAAAAGCTTGATACCATAGAATCATTGTAGATCACAGTTGGATTGACCACTGTATCTTTGGCTATTGAAAATGACTTTGAAGTAGATGGGGTTAGTTTGCTATCCATAAACAGCGGAGGAATAGGTGGCCCAGGAATCAACGGTGGGGCTGTAGGTAAACTCGTATTTAGCGGGGGCGGAGGCAAATTAATTGACCTGGGTCCAGTGGGGATTTTAACCTTCAAGAGCAGACGGGCAGTCGACGTAGTCCAGCAATGAAGTAGACGAGCAGTCACAGTTCCTGATTTGGGTGGAATTACGGCTATCTTGGGAATGGGGTCACTTGTGCATCTGTTGCCAAGGGCAACGAATCCAAGGCTGCATTTCAGAACTATGCATTGGGCCGAAAAGAAGTCGTAAATAAAACCAATTTCGCAAGAAATAGCAGGAATTTCTTCTTCGAATCCAAATTCTCTTATAGTCAGTTGGCTTTTAAGTGTGAAGCTTAGTGTCAGTGAATATCTGAATTCATTAAACGAAAAACCCGACATGATTTTTTCGTAGATAGCTAAACATGAATCGGCAGTATAATAATCGAGTTCCGGAAGTGCGTGATCAATGCAATGGGGGTTTCGGTATGAGGTTGTGTTGGGAATTGGAGAAAGTCCTTGGCTCTGTATTACCTCGACTAGACCCAGGAACGAAGAACATTGCCTCTCTTTCAGAGTGCGTGGGTTAGCCTTAGGAATATCGACTTGAATATGTGGATTGCAATTGAACAAATTTTCAAAGTCATTTTTACTTTTCGCTGAATTGCGTTGACGAAACTCACATTTCTCCAAAGTACTGAGTAGATTGCCACTGGTGTGATTAAGCAGCGCTTTATTGTATTCCTTGCATTTTGCTTCGACGTCCATCAATCGGAACCCGAATATCCCGTTGCAGCGGGCGCAGAAAGAATTCTTGTAGACATAACCATCGTCACCAATTACCGGAATCGTATAGCGTAAATCTATTGCAGAGCTAGAGTTGACACAGCCATTAAAATCTCCAGAACTCCATTTAACACTTTTGCTGCAAGTGGCCACCATGCGAATCGCCTGAGAAACATGGCCAGGGGGAAGGTTGCCAATGACAGGCAGGCAAGAGGTATGTTTTGCCTTCAGAGACAGCTCTTCGAAATAGGCAAGATAACCTTTTAGATCAGTCGGGGCTCCTGTAGTATTCCAGAATTTGTCGATGCAGCATCGTTTGGTTTTCATGCAACCATCGTGACAAGAGCAGCATCGTGCACGAGCCGCATTTCCACACGACCAAGACGCAATTGTCTGGTTGACATCGGCTGTGTGGAGCCGAGACAGATTGTAAAACACTTCGAAGGGAAATGGGGTAAGCGACTGTCCATCAGGATTCATTCGGACGACAGAGAGCGAGCACAAGATACAACAAATGGCACGCCAGACGCCTGTCATCGTACTGGCCAATTCGACAGAGCGAGTCAGCTTAATCCTTCAGAGAAAGACCACGTACAAATATGTACCAAACGTAATGCTCCAGCAATCGTCCGTATAGCTTGCCGTTAAATGTGTCGGTATCAAATTAATGAGTTGCGTATATCTTGCGTATACCGTGCCAAAGGGACTGCGAAAAACATTCCAACTGAATCAGGCAGTCTCACAGCCTTGCAGTGGGCAGTCTTCCTTCTCTTGTCTCTTTTTTGCTGCTTTGAGTGTCCTCTTTGAATGGCATTGTTTAATTTAAATTGTCTCACGCGTCTCAATGGTGGTGGCTTCTTTGTTGTGTCTCATTAACGACTCGCATTATAATTCTGTCTGATTGTTTATGGTATTATTGTAGGGAGTACTGTACTATAAAATACCAGGAAAAGACAGAGTTTAAGGCACTTATGTAATGTACGATAGTAACAGAGACGAGAGACGATAGCAAACTACTATAGCGTGAATATAATATGTGTAGCTGCTCTTCAGCACTTGTCTAGTAGACTGAGCTTACATGTATAATGTAATTACCATTGCGAAATCCCAGGCCATACAGTATGGCTGGGCTGGTGCACATCAACTTACAATACAGTACATAGCTAAGTTAGGCAAATAAAAGAATATTGTTTTTCATTCTTGATTTCATAGTTGTTGAGGTAAATCAACGACATATTACGTCCATGGAAAGAAAAATTTAAGATGCGTATTCTAAGATGAATCGAGAATAAATAATGAATACTTTCATTAGATGAATAGCTAGGTTCGTTCCAACCAAGTTGGTCCCAAGGAAGAGACCTCAGCAAATAACTTGAAACTTCATAAGACTTTTGCATATGCAAGAGAAATGTTGCATTGGATATCTGCATTGGATATCTGATATAACATATACTCTTATACACTCTAAGATCATGAATTCTATTCTGCACGTCAAGCGCCGATTGACAACCATTTAAGTATAAGGGATGTGTCATCTACGACGTGGAAGATATTGAAAAAAATAATGGAGCACTTCATTTCAGCCACTTTGTTTTTCTATAACAAATGATGCTCCTCAAATGTTTCCAATGAGCTATTTATGATTTACACGACGTAAACGACATCCTCGTCATCATATTGTCGAAGTTCTTTTAAAAATGCATATTCCCTATTTTAATCATGAGCAAATGGTCATGAACATGGCAGATAATAATTATAATTACCGAAGATGTCAATGGTTAAATGTTCCACTTCATTGAATGGGCTCCGCTTCCAAGATCACAGTGTGCTGCTTGAAATGTTGACCTCACAAAGAAGGAGGACGCAACCACTACACCTACCTAGGCGATCGCAACAGAGCATAACATAGTGAACTGATAGTACCATTTCTTGGACATCGATAGAAATCGTATGGCAAATCAGATATTGTTCTAATGCGGTCTCCAATTTGAAGACACTTGCCGATAGTATGTCCTCTGCCAGTAGCCATAGTGATATTGCATTTGTTCAGTTTTAAAAAATGATTTTGATAATGACAAGTAACTAGAAAGACTATTTAAATGCCAATTTTTCAGGTCGAGTTACAAAGCAGCAAAAAAGTATCATAAAAGCTTCAGAGTCCATTTTCTAGAGCCTAGTGCTAGGTACTGTAGCTTTAGGAAGCTTGCAATAGACAGCTTCGACATACTGCGGGTCTGCGGCATAGATAATTTTTAATTTATTTTTGGTACAGTCTGTACATACGCGGCATGAAGGCAATGTGCAAGAAAAAATGAGCTCCAATACAGCTTACTGCACATCATGATACTATTATGTGGTGTTCCACAGGGATCAGTGTCAGGACCTTTACTTTTCATTTTGTTTATTAATGACAATGTCACATGTTTAGAGGATGAATGTCGTATAAAATTGTTTGCAGATGATGCCAAAGTTTGTTCATATAATTCGGAACGTGCCATCAAGCTCAACAAGTCCCTGCAAAATCTCTGCGACTGGACCAGCAAGTGGCAGCTGCGCATCGCATTTGATAAATGCTCCGTTTTCAGTGTTGGAAATTTAAACAGTCAACCCTGTAATTACAGTCTGGCCGATCACCAGCTGAAAAATACTGACACAATCAAGGACCTTGGAGTTATGCTTACAAGTAATATGAAGTCATCTTCACACTATTCAATGATATCTGCTAAAGCCCATTCCAGATCCTACTTAATCCGCACATGCTTCTCCTCACGCCACCCTGTCCTTCTTTGAAAGCATACAAAACATATGCCCTGCCATTATTGGAATCGTCCTCCCCTGTCTGGAATCCCTGTCTACTGAAAGACATCAGGCAGCTTGAAAAAGTACAGAGGAGGTTTACAAAATTCGTCTGTCATCACTTGAAATTATAGACGTATCCGAAACGATCTGACGATGATGTATAAGATATGCAATAATTTAGTTGATTTTGAGATGGATTCTTTTTGTAAATAATTATGATACTAACAAATATTATATGCGTGGACACTCACTGAAGGTAAAGATCAATTCGATCTGCAAACTGAATTCGGTGAAAAACCAATTTATAAATCGTGTCGTCCCATGGTGGAATTCGCTGCCAGAAGTCCTCGTCACTTCAAAGTCAATTCATCAATTCAAATCTGGCTTGAAAGCAACGGACCTGTCATGTAACTGTCTATTGTAGTAGAACTGTTAATTGTATAACATATGTACCTATGTTGTTGCCCGTACGGTCTGCATGCAATAATGGAAGTATATAAGCGGGGGTAAATCCCTCCTTTATTTTCCTGTCCCAGCTGGACAAATAAACATACATACATACATACTATAGAATCAAGTTCAACAGTTTTTGTTCCAATTACCAAGATGTGCAAACTGCTATCATTCTATTGTTTGCCAGTGAATATCAAATAGCATAAGAAAGAAGAAGGTCATCAAATTATTTAATTTTACTATTCAATAGCGAAAAGAAATACTGTATAATTGATCATCATTTATTCTGTAATCTGGTAAGCTAATTAAAACTTTTTTTTCAAGTCTCAATAAAGAGAAAGCTAGCCTACAGTACAAGAACACTTTCCTGAAAAGAAGCAAGGCTGTGTGTGTGTCAATTTATTTTACTTCGTAATCAAAATGAGCGGTGTAAGCTCGTTTACATTGAGACGAAGGTCTAGTTGATAGTATAGAATACAGTGTAAGAATTTACGAGAATGATAATAATGAGATTTACAATAGAACATATTTATACGGTTCTACATGATAATGAGTCCAAAACGTATCTTTCTTTCCAATCAATGGCGGCGAGGTAGGATTTTAATTCGTACTGTATTTGAAATTCTTTATATGTATGTATTTTAGCGGCTGTGGTAGGAAGTGCACATAGATGTACATAGCATGGGATTCTCGCGCCTAATAACGTAAACATAGTTTTTCCGTTCTAGCTACTAAACTACTAAAGTCTTTATTATCGTGTCTTGCGACTTTGTGAGCCACACACATTTTTCACCAAAGTCCGGATTCTTCAAGAGCTGTTATTCGTGGTTTTGTTACAGTGTAGCCTCGATCTGGAGAACTCTGCTTTTGTAATATGGGAGGCTGGGTACTAATGTGTTTCTCTTTCCCCTCAACGGCAATGGCTGCAAAAAGGTCTGTGAATACAACTCCGAGCGATTTCTATATCGTGAAATATATCCACCTCAATCCAGCCAGTCCTGTAATTTCTTGACTCAAAATTCACTCAGGATAGTTTTATATCCCTTTCCATGCTATTTGAATATTGATTTGCTGGACTTTTGACGTGTAAGCAGGGATATGATCAGTTTGAATTGGGAGTCTATCATGTGCATTCTATCTTATCGTTGTACGCTTCAAACGTTTGAATTAGGGCTACTGCATCAACACGGATAGTTCTGTGTTTTTCTTGATTAAATATGGTGTAGAAAAATGAACTGTCGGACCTGTACTGTTTATTCCTCGTAATTTTACTGCCACTAAGCGAAAGTACATGAATTCACTAAGCTTGTCTTTTAATTGTAATTTGACAGAATGAAAGCTTATGGCATTCTTTATCTGGCATATTCTTAACAGTCGGATCGTTGAAATATCGTATATTTCTTACCGTTTGTAGTGACAAGCTACCAGGGGTTCCTGAAACCCTTCTGAAGAAACGCAAAACTCTCGAGCAGGTCAAGCATGCTCGTGCTCAAGCTCGATTAAAGACCAAAAAGGTAATCCTAGGCCAACGTGTTGTTACGAAACATTTTATCTTCTGTGGTTTTAGGATGTTATTAGTCACTTTACTTTAGCGACCTTATGGTGTGACTAGTTGGATGGCTAGACCAAATTAAAGCAGTGTTTATCAACGTGTTCTTTTGCTCTCCTTTGCTTGTGTAAAAGCCGTTATTGCATATTAGCTGATTCAAAGAAAATACATCCATTTTGGGCAGGCTAAACTCGTTACAAAACCACTACACTAATTAGCCAGTCTGCTGCTACTCATTTGATTTTAGATGAACTGAAAGTAAAGGGATAAATGCTACTTCAACTCCATTGTGTCGGTGTGGTTTAGAGGCTAATGTGCATGTTTACCAGTCAGGCGTCCCGGGTTTGACTACAAGCCAAGCCAGCACATAGATTTGTATGTCTTGCTGGCTTTAATGGTCGAGGGCCTGAAGGAAGACAAATTGGTGGCTTATTGGCCTACCCTCGTTAAACAGATCCATAGTTACCCACGTTTACAAACCTCTTTCATTTTAATTTTTTCCAGGTCAATAGAGAACAGCGCAAAGTTATTTTCAAGCGGGCTGAACAATATGTCAAGGAGTACAGACAAAAGGAGCGAGATGAGATTAGAATGCGCCGTCAAGCCAAAGCCCTTGGGAATTTCTATGTGCCAGCTGAGGCAAAGTTGGCTTTTGTGATACGTATCCGCGGGTAAGTTTTACTTTTTTGAGCAATCAAAAGTACAAATGATATCTTACCATGAATTATTACTATAAATACAGTACAGCACCATCATGTTTGTAATGCCAGTTTGCAGGGCTGTGAGTACTCACTACAAAAGTAACGGTTTACTCGTACTCATTATTTTTCCAGTAATTTTGACTGTTAATTAAGTACTTTTTCTTTAAAAGTAGTGGATTGCTACCGGTAATTAATTATTTTTTTGAACAACGCACTACTTCTTTAAAACAGCCAATTACAAATTACTATTGTATACAATTTTGTTGCTTTAGACCTGCGTTAGTCATGACGATTCCACGGCAACCAGATCAGATCACGTGTCTTCGTTGTCAGATTTCTCTCGTTTAATTTCTTTTGGCTTTGTGATCTCCAATATGAATGCTGTAGCTCTATTGAATGTCGTTGACCTCGACTTGCAAGCGAACTGTGATGAGGATAGCTGGTTGCAGAAGAACTTTTCTAACCGACCTTCATTGTTGCCCTCCCAGAAATTTCTTAGTGAATAATTAATTCCAGTTAACAGCAACGTTTTCTCAAAGGTTTCTTGATATAGTTGGTGTTTATTTTTTTTATTGATGAGCCGTTGGAGGCCTACACAGAAGTCGGAAACTTGCCATACTTTCACGACGGAAAGCAAAACTCAAGAACAGAATTTTGGCTTGAAAAAGCAGTTAGCCACTGTCAGTCTAGTAGCAAGTTGTAATTGTGTTTATTATAAAGACCCATTTAATTGCTAATTTTTTTAAAGAAAAGTAATTAGTAATTTGATTGATTTTCTTTTCAAGTAATTTTTAGCGAGTAATTAATTACTTCTTATTTCAGGTAATTGACATAAGGAATTAATTACTTTCCAATCCAAGTAATTTTGGTAGTAATTTATTACTGATGAGTAATTTTACAGCCCTGCCATTTTGCTTGAATAGCAAGTCAGCACAGTTCGTTTTGTATGCACTGAAGCTAACATGTTTATAGGAACAGTGGTATTCATGTAGGCATTGCTATCTACATCAAGCAGCACTGAGTTGTTTAGCAGTTTAGCACTGACAGAAATGAATACATTTGATGACTGCCATTAATACAAGCTGTGACTTTGTATAAATTCACTCTTTCTCATTCACCTATTGTGCCCTGTGCTGTCAGCAGAGTTTGCACTTGTGCTGGAATTTTTGACAATTAGCAGATGTGCAATTTTACTAGCTATCTAATGGTGAAATTAGTGTTTCAATCTGATGGGTGTAATTTATTTTGTAAGCAAGAGTGTTTACTTACTTGTCAACCAAAGCAAAACCCAACATCGGAGAAATGGAGCGTTGAAATTGATAAAACAGATCTCTAGCAAGACTCCTTTAACAACAGGGTGTTATTGAGGTGTAAATCAAATAGAAATTCACACAACTGTACGAAAAACTTAGAGTGATCTATTCACAAGAAAAAGTAGCAAAATTCCAACTTTACTATTTTGCAAGTACCAATAGCGTTTTCAAGATTTCAAACACAGTGAGTCTCCACGGTTAAGATTTAGTTATCAGGCAGTGATTGCAATTAAATGCTGTGTTGATGATTTATGCCAGTAATTTCTTTGTCATTGCAGTATCAACCAGGTCAGCCCTAAAGTGAAGAAGGCTTTGCAGTTGCTCAGACTGAGGCAAATCCACAATGGGGTGTTTGTAAAGCTCAACAAAGCAACCCTCACAATGCTGCGACTTGTGGACCCTTATATTGCATGGGGGTAAGGCAAATCACAGAGATCTGCGATTCAAATTATCCATTGTTATCATTGATTTCATTGTGTTAGTTGACTTTTAACTCAATGTTAGCCATCTGCTATCTATGATGTTGACACCAATGGGCTACCACACTGAGACAAATACTTTAGGTCACGATAATTTTAACTCAGAGAATTTAGGATACTTTTCGTTGATCAAGCAAATTCTCTCAAGGAAAGCATCTTTCTAATAATGATCTTGTTTCAATAACCTCTAAACTCGTTAGTTGCAAGCAATCAAGCCAAACTAGACAACATCGTAAACGTAAACAACAAAGGCAAAATCTCATATTCATTGACCATTCGGCTTTGGATTACCTACAGTAAGATGTGGAAGCACAAGCAAATTTCAAGAGTGAGGTGAGAAGACCATATCTGGTTCCCAAAATGTATGCTAAATAGCAGTAGATCTCCAGCAATGCCTTTGTTTGTCTATTGATAAACTGAACTTTTGGAAGCGATAACTGATCCAACTGATTAACATTAGATCTCCACAATGGCTATACTTTGGCCTCCAATTTCAGCCGTGTTATGCTGCAAACAATAACGTATCTTGTAAAATTTTTATATAAAGCACAGAATTTACAAATGGAAGGCAAAGAAGCTGCACTTACACCAAGCATGTAAAGTATATAATCATAAAGTAAATAGAAACTATAGCAAGGTAAAGCAAGGTGTTTGAAGAATAAGGAAGAGCATTTAAAATTATAAGTTTTTAATGATCAAAAGAGCCCAAAACAAGATCATTTAATGAGTTTGAGGTTCATTATTTGCTTGTTATTTTGGGTCATCTTAAGAAGTTGTTGAGCAAATAACGAGTTTGCAGTATTCTCTCCTTTATTCCTGAATGTTGGCTGTACATTTGCGCATCACCTGTGCATGTGCGCCGACAGTTTAATTTCGTAGTTATAGTCCACACTAAATATAATCAATTAATACTATTAGAAAGTGAATGTTAATGTATTGTATTTTATGTAGAAAAATGCACACTCACGTCTGGTAGCTGCCGTCTTTGATCTTCGCAAGAAGAACATTTTACGTTCAAGCATATCCAAATCACGCCCGTCATGCAACATTGCTGTTGCTGGAAAAGCCTGCAGCACAAGTGTTCCAACAACAAACATTTGACAATATCTTGTTCGTTTGAAGCATCTTTAAAGACTTGCTTTGTTTTTTATTAGTTAGTTGGCATGCAAAAAGTGATCTTTCCTACCTATAATTTGTACGCAACAATCCATGGTTAAGCAGAATTTTCTGTTGTTTTGTAGGTATCCCAATTTGAAAAGCATTCGTGAACTAATCTACAAGCGGGGCTATGGCAAGGTCAACAAGCAACGAATTGCTCTGACTGATAATGCTGTCATCGAGGGTGTACTTGGGAAATATGGCATCATTTGTGTTGAGGACCTTATTCACGAAATTGTCAACGTGGGACCTCACTTTAAACAGGCCAACAACTTTCTATGGCCTTTCAAGCTAAGCAGTCCACTGGGTGGCTACCGCAAGAAGACAACCCACTTTGTTGAAGGTGGTGACCATGGCAACAGGGAAGACGGAATAAATAACATGCTGCGCACCATGAACTAGGAGAAAACCTGATGTGCTCTTGTTGAAATTTGCTTGAAAAAACATACAGCACATATTGTTTGTCTTGTATTGTGTATGCTCTTGTCTTTGTTTCCATATGGAAAGTAGGTCTACCGTTCCCATATATAAAACAGTTGTGTCATGGTTTGGACCTTGGTTTGGACAAAGTCACTTAACATGAAGCCGGCGTCACAGACAAACTTTCTCTTGTATACAGTAAACTTGTCTATTCTGGTCACGTTTGGGACCTGAGGAAAATGACCCTTATAGACAGGTAGCCTCTCTGTCCAGGTTGATTTCTTCAGAACGTATCATTTTTGGGGTTATGAATAGTGGGATACGCCGCAAAGTACCGCCTAAAGCCGTAAATTTATCAAAGGAAAAGCGAATAATTGACAGCTACCAATGCAAATCAAAGTTAACTGAACATAATTTTGTCTATCGAAAAGCTCTATGGCACTGCTTTCCTGATTCCTGCTCGCATCACTCCGTGCGTCTCTCAAGCTCACTCTGACCCAAGGACCTGTTGCTAGGCAACCGCTCTAAAAACGAATCGCATTACGGCTGAACAATGCAGCGAAGCGCCCAATCGAAATACCCAGTTACCTTGGAAATACCATCGCGTGTTCTCGGGTAATTGCGCCAAAGGTGCTAGCAGTGGTGTTGCAGGGTTATTTTCGACCAGGATGCAAAGATCACAGAATGTGTGATTTACTGATTAGGACAGTTGAACACCACAGCCACTTGAGATTCGAAGAAGCGAGTTCCGTCAAAGCAGCACGAAATCGTGGGAAAAATGCGGTCGAGGTGGAGAAAATACGAAGTTTACCATGCTAAACCTGCTTCAAAACAAACAATTCTTGGCAGGCATTAAGTCTATAGATGTGAGATTACTGTGTGTCAAAATGGGTTCTGTCAAATGCTCGAGAACGGCAGCGCGAATTTTTTGAAGTTGAAAGAAGGAAAATTTCCCGTGCTAGCTTTGTTAGCGATTCCGACCTCCGCCCCCTTTTCGCTGGTAGTAAATATTCTCAGAAGATGTTCAGAGCTCGATATCTCTGGTTCTCGATGTCTCAGTTGAAAAATGTTTTTTTTTTGCCAATCGCATTTTCTCATCGAGCTCTATCCACACGTTAAATATCGATTTTGGTAGCAGTAGCACTTTAATGTTCTGTCCATCAGCTTCATTTACTTTGAAATCCCTACACGATCCAGTCGTAATATGATCCGTTTCAATAGCGGTCACCTAGCAACAAGTCTTTTTGTCATAATGACCTGTCAGCATCAGAATTTCGACTTAGGTCTTGATAGCCATAAAATCAATCGATATCTAATAACAGGTGCACAAGGCTGATAGTCATTAAAAATGATATGCTACACTCTAATTTTATTAAGAAGATTTGTGCTGTTCTTGAAATAGCTCCATGATACACTGAAGCTTTTGCCTGTTACAGATTACATCAAGTGCTGTCATCGCCATGGCCTTTCCAGCATTTAAAGTTGGTTTTTGTGCCTCTTCTGCTCCAGCAGCTGCTGTGAATTCTATAGTGTGGCACGGGTTGTTGGCAGGTATGCCATACAAAACGTGAATGGATGGCTTCACGTGAGAAACATTACCCATGTCCGTGGATCCAACATCTATGCTATCCTCAGCCGATTCAGGAGGATACACAGTTCCAAGATGAAATGAGTTCTGCGTAAACAAATCACAAAGCAACGTGTTGTATGTCATGTTAGAAAATGGGTTTCCAGTAAGAGTGACATCACACGTGCAGCCAGTCGCTTTTGCAGATGCCGCAGCCATATCTCTAAACCGTTTTTCCAGTTGTTCCACGTCCTCTTCATTTTCTCCCCTGATGTAGTATTCTAGCTCTGTAAGGTCAGGTATAACGTTAGGTCTTGATCCTCCATTCTTTATCACACCATGAATTCTCAATGTTGGCTTGAGCTGCTGTCGCATCATGCTGATAGAGTTATAGAATTGTACAGCAGCATCCAACGCATTGATACCATCCCACGGAGCAGCGGAGGCATGAGATGCTTTGCCATGAAAAGTCACATTAAAATCGGAGCGGGCAAGAACTTTCTGCATTAAAACATTCCTAACATACGGGTGCACCATCATGCAGAAATCTACGTCATCGAAACAACCATTTCTGATCATATCTATCTTGCCACCACCTGATTCTTCTGCGGGCGTTCCAAATACAGTGATCTCAGCCGCTATGTCGCCGTTACACTCAATTACGTGCTTCAGGGCAATACCGGCCGCAAGTCCAGCTTCAGCAATCAAATTGTGGCCACAACCATGTCCAATTCCCGGCAGCGCATCGTACTCACATAAGATACCTACTTTAACTCCTTGTTTACACCCGAATTTCGCTATAAATGACGTGTCCAGCGGAGTGTGTTTCTTGACAGAAAAGCCATTCTCTTTCAGAAATCCAGTGATCAGTTCGTGTGCATATCTTTCCTCGTAGGCAAGTTCTGGTCTGCTCCAAAGTAGACTACTGATTTCTTTCAGCTGTGAAGTTGCTGAATCAACAGCTTGACACGCATCCCGCTTTATATTCTCGATGCTTGATTCCATGATATATAATCACGATAGAGAGTAGTGCAGCGCTGTTGTAGGAACTGGCATCAGCAAGAAGTCTAAGCGAGCCCCACCACAGCCTCATATCACAACATGCCAGTTCTCACAACAACAGCCTCACTTCCCTGACCCGCCATTCTGGCCATTGTTACGATTCGTCACATCAATCAAAATGGTGTGAATCATAGAAATCCCTGCTGGTCTATCTGCAACTGCAAGTCTGCATCCGAAGGACCTGCAGGATGAGCAGTGAAATTTGCATCAGAGAAGTAGGGTTTGACGAATATGGCTCACTGCACATTTCACAGCAGCTTGTCGGGGATGTCGGTTGCGTTGTATGGGATGCAGCTTTAGTCCTGTCAAAGTACCTGACTACGAAGCACTGCCAAACCAATTATAATCTGAATGGGAAAAAGATATTGGAGCTTGGTTCTGGAACTGGTCTTGTTGGTTTGGCCGGATCCCTCATCGGGTGAGTGAAGCAGTTTTAGTGATGCATAATTGTGAATTGATTTTTATAGTCATTGACTAAGAGTTAAGACCTGACCCTGCAGTCTGGCAGTCTGCAGATAAGGGCAGTTTTCAACGAGATCTCGCGTGCGGCAAGTAATAAGTAGATTTCAGATATCATGTTCGCGTGCGGCATATGACTTCTGCAGCAAGCTGATTGCAGCATATAACTATAAAATTTTAGGTAAAAATAAAAGAATCTACAAAATTCAATATCTCCAGATGGAGAACAATGTCTTGAAAAGCATCAGTTTAATGCAACTAGAATTGAAGTGCGGCAAGGCATTTCATGTTCGTCTATATGGTGTGCGACTGTGCTGCACTGCCATGCTCGCCCCGCCTTACGTCTGGGAGAGGGGGGGGGGTCCGTCGAACGAGACAGCCAACTGTGAGTGGATAACCTAGAGACTATAGAGCAGAATGAACCATTGTGTTACCAATTTACCATAGAAATAAGGAATTGAATAGATGAATAGACAGGAAAAAGTGCACTATTTCCCCTCTATTAAGTTCCCTCCCATACAGTTGTATTTCTTTCATTATTGTGTATGGAGCAAATAAATTCTTGCAATTAGAAATGGTGTCATACCTATCTACTGTATGACCCCAGCACACCTGTATGGGAGGGAACTTAATGGAAGGGAACAGGGGCGGATACAGGATTTTAGATACGTATGTCTCAAATTGGAACCCAATTAGGGGAGGTGCAAGGCACCTCCTTTTTCTGGCTAGGGGTCTGGGGCCTGCCGTAAGGCCCCGGCGGGTCCAGGGGGCAAAGCCCCCGGAAGCTTCTGGCTTTTTCTTGATATCTTGACCTCAAATCCTTCTAAATTTGAACTTTTTCGATGCAAAAATCAGGCCAGTGTTATTGGCAATCTAATGACCAATGAAAATTGATATTCCTAGAAAATGGCTTCTCACTACAATTAGAGTTGTAGCGGGACAAACGTTATTATTTTATAGAAGACCTTCCTTTTACCTTTCTATTGATATGACATTTGACGTGTTTCTGTTGGGAACGAAGTCAGCACGACCTCCGAAATCTCCGTCACTTGGCCCAATTTTGACGCAAAACGCGAAATTTAATTGGTCATAAATCCATAACCACGCCCATTTGAATTCTAAAATTTGAGTTGTGGTCATTTTGTTACTACATGAAACTGCTCACCAAGTTATACGAAAATCGAAGAGGGTGAGGGCAAAACCCAGGAACAATATGCAGATGTCACAACATGTTACTGTATTGCTGTACAGGGGATGGCTGCTTTTTCCCAGCTCCTTGATGATTGACATGTCAAAGCCAGCAATGGGAGTGATTGCATTCTTGTAGTCATGCAGGGTGATACAAAACAACAATGCCATCAGGGCTTGCACCAAGATGGACATAGTGTTAGTTTACGCATAACCCATTGGCTCCAGCAAGGTTGCCGGTCTGAGTGTAATACAAAAATTGTGCCTTTGCCTTTTGGTCAATCCCATACTCCATGTCACAAGTAATGAAAATTCTTTTGAAGCCAGAATTCATCTCGAAAATAAGGATTATATCTGTTGCAGTTTTGGGTTGTCCGGCGAATAACTCAATAGCATATAGAATGTAGCTAACCTCTTGCTAGCACCAAAACCAAACTAGGTAACTCTAATCTACTTAAACTATAGGTAAATAATCACAAAAGAGAGAAGCTCTCAAAGAACCTAGTACAACACACCTCAAACAATATTTTGGAGACACCATGTCCGCACTAGAGGGATGCTGTCATGTTGATGCCCAAATTGATTTTAAAGTGAAGGTTCTCGCAGGGCATTAACACAAGATCAATATTATCATTACAATATATAGAATTACAATTACAAATGAATAAGGAGGCTGCAAGAAACAGAAATTGATCATTTTGTGCATTTTGTGCCATGACGTTTTGCGAAAGAAAATCACAACAAAACGAGAACAAAGCAGTTGCGATTCTGGTCTTCTATACACAATCAACAAACACGAAATTCAAAATCGAATGATTCCAAGTACATTACAAGTTAAAATGAAATTCTTTCGAACACAAATTCCGATAAACTACTGCTACCGGTAGATCCAGAACCACTGATCTTTTTAATTATGTTCATGCTTCTGTAGGGTAGAACGTCTTTGTGTCTTCGTCAATTCCGCATGTTTGCACATGGAGTACATAATTGTTTGACGATTGTTAATTCACCATCAATGCCTACGAACATCCCTGAGGACCACTGAGAGTCCTGTTCAGTCATCTGAAGATTTGAAAAAGTAGTTCCTCAAGGCAAACACCTGTTTGAACCAAGACTGGACGATTATTGTATCCAATGGCAACAAGACACTTGAGTACAGGGAAATTGAATGTTTAGTCCCTAAATATTTCATTCAAGCATAGTCTATAGAAAGAGGAATGGTCTGGAAGCCTATTGTTCTAGCCTTTTGTTGCATTCTTTTATGGTCACGTGACCAATCGGGGTGAACAGCGCGCCAAGAATTGAAAAGTTATCATTCGGTTTTGCAGTGATTGCACCGTGTTTACGATGACTATTAGGGTGGTTAAAAAAAACGAAGTTTCAAAAAGTCTCGGTCTCCAGGGGAAAAAGACGTTACACAACCCCAATATGCGTTTCCCAAAATATTTTCACCGTGCGATAAGGAAAAGTACTTCTCCTCGTCATTATTGTGATCTTGTATAAAGTATATGGGTTTTAGATGTCAAAATATAAATTTTAATATAAGCGAGATTTGCAATCATTTGTACTGGGAAATTTCACAAACGGAAAACACAGATCTACGGGAAATTCTATGACGACTTCAAATATAATATTATGTTACTCGTATGGAGAAGAAATCTACCTCAAAAGTAACGTTTTGCGGGAAGTGCTGAGGTGTGATTCTTGCTGCGACCACTTGTAACTCGAGCTGAGGAAAACCATTGTGGTCGCCGCTCGCGTGTAAATCGCTTGACGATCGGCTCAGTTATTTTGGTCAGTGACATGTGATCGCAGCACCTGGGCACAGCGCGAGATTAGGCGACATGTGAGTGCCGACGGCGAGACCAAGGGATGCTAACTGCAACAGCTCGGGAGTACTCGAGTTGGTCGCTGTTGCTTGCTTCTTGCAGGATCTAGCCATGGTTTAAAGTTTCGTTCGTTTGGCTTACTGCAACGAAGTCTTGCGATGAAAGCAGGAACTTATAAATAAAGCAACGAAAGAAAAAATAATGACGCTGTGCTGTGCTGAACATTGGAATTGAAACCCGTGGATTGAAAAGTCGAAACAGATTACCTTGGAATTCAGATGCAATGGCGGAGAACAAATGTAATGAATTACGAAGAAACGTTCAACAACTTTGGCGGAACACCAAACAAACAAACTGTGCATACGCACAAAACAAAGTCTCTACAAATTTAATGATGAATTGTGTTTATTCTTATCTTAGGCTATAATTAGGGACAATAGGAAATCTAACTCTTCCAGCTAAACCTTCGTTTAGATTAGAGGCAGAGGTTGCGAAATTGTGGCTCTGCAAAGATGACAATGGACATAATTATGCATCGATTAAAACGAACGTAGTATCTGGATCTCAGGAAAAGAGTTAATAGTCGCTTTTGCAACCTCATGACATTTGGCAACACCTTATACTTGTATCTATTCTAATCTCATAACGTGGTTCTTTATTGTAAGTCTTATAATTGCTAAATACATTCTTGTGTGATATGACAGCACACAATCAAAGACAATTGTTATTTTGTGTAAACATTGACAATCATTCTTTTATTCTGGTGCCTCTGAGTGATGTTGCGATTTTACAAAAAGTTCTGCAATTTGAAATTATTCCGATTTAAACTTCAAGGCAACGCAAGCATAAGCTCTTCAGCGTCATTACAATGTGCAATTGTGCAACTTTCTTTTCTCCTGTCGTGTGTTAGACTGGGCTATTAATAAATTATGGGCAAATATGCCACTTAAGCTTGACGGTGCATGCTGCTGCCTCCACTTAGAATTGAATTTGCGCAACTCTGCAGCAAGCACCCTTTCGAAACTGCTCTAGAGATACAATTCGAGGCGTGGTGACCTCACGGCAGATTGGATAATCTTAGCAGACTATCAATCAGGCCTTACGGTTATCCACCCGGTTGGCTCAATGCAAAAGAGCATTGGAACAGAGAATTCGACGACGACGAAGATGAACTATCTTGCTCGATTATGAGAAGACCTCGTAATATGCTGAAA
>OFHS01001200.1:0-16689 GCA_900245855.1 Calvadosia cruxmelitensis
TCAGCTGAGAAACAATGCGCAGCATTCGAAGGTGGCTGAAGAACTTTGCGTAGCAAGCAGAGAACTGTGATACGTATTAGACTAATCAATATCCACCCAAATGCGAAGCAACGACGCTGGACGCAGCTGCGATAGCAGCGCGGACCAGCTAGTATATATTAAAATGCAAATTTTGCCTGATCTGATATGAAATCTGGAAAAATAGTTTTGAGATGGTCTGATAGCAATAATAAACTATTAATACGTGGCAAAATGTTTTACTAAATCTCATTGATTCAAATCTCCAAACATCAGCTCTGATTTAGTTTGAGAGATCGGTGCCAATGCAGAATACATCCATACACGCCCGCAAAAAGCAAATTGGATATATCGAAGGGCATACAGACAATGTATCGAGAGACTCCACCGATCGAGTCACAGCTACAAATAGACTAAAGACAATTGGCTTGGATCTCTTCTTCAGCAAATGTAGTGCTAAACGTCTTGCTGCATTCATCAGGTCAAGAAGAACAGAAATTCAAGCATTTCCACTTTGATACAATTCAGCGACATTTTTATTCCAAAATTAGCATATTAGTTTGACCAAAACGAAATTTAGCTAAACTAGCTAATCGGCTTGAAAATTAGTTTGCTAAAACTAAAACTAATTTTGTAAAAAACTAGTTTCAAAACTAAAAACTAACGAAAAAAGTAGTTCGCTAAATTAACGAACTAATTTTTGTTCGCTATTTACACCCCTGCAAGTATGTGTACCTTGACATAAACTACAAATTGAAACAATACGAAAATTGAATGAAATTTTGCAGGTGTTTCATAATTTACGTTGATAAAAATCTATGAAAAGGTGCAAGCACTCTAAGAATAATCCACACAGGGTTAACACAGTCCAATTTTGATTTCACATAAATTTTACAGGAACTTTACTGTTCATGTCAATATCATTGCTGTTACAAACTTATAGTCAAGTTTCTGAATAAGAATCCTGCTTTCCTGCCCAGCAGGAAAATGATTTCAAAAAGTTATCCTTTGAAATACGCATTTTAAGCCTATTTATATTATTCATGTACATGGTTGTACTGTGCTGTTTGGGAGAGCGACAAGGCAGCATGTCATTGTTTTCTCTGGCTCGTTCAAGTTGTTGCTACCCGAGGCAACACTCCGAACTTCGACCGCCTGACGCTCGTGGCATAACATGAGCCAATTGCCACGCCCTCAACCCCCCAAAATTTTTCGGCTATGCCATTGTTAACATGACTTCTTGACCGTATGGTCTGAGCCCCCATGTACCAGTCACAGCCTAATTATGGCATAAGCAATAGAATAGTTCCTGAAACATGATATGCACATATTAGCCTTGAAATGAGTACATCAAACTATACTACACTATCACAGCGTCAGTGTGGTCTAGCGGTTATGGTGCTTAGTTGCAAGACAGGCATCCCGGGCTCGACTCCCATTCAAACCGATGTGTATATTCGTTGCGTCTAAATTGGTTTTATTTGTTGTAGGCCCCAAAGGAATTTAGCATAGAAATCAACTTAGTATCCTGCTGCTAGTATTTTAGCTGCTAGTACAGATAAAACGAAGAATATTAAACAAAGTGGGATGATAAATTAGGCAAGGTGAATCAGTTGCACATATGCAGTCAATCTTTAAAACGGATCTTGCTGTATACTTGCATGTGACATAATTATGTTCATTATCAAATTGTGTTCTCTCAAGTATCTGGATAAATGAGATGAACGTCATTAACTTAGTAAAAAATGAGCTAACAATGATTAGAAGGAGTCTTGAAAGGTTCTGCTCTCACTTGCTGCATTGCTCCCACACAATCGCTATCCACTTTGGAGGACACTGTTGGATTTAGTGCAGACACCATTGCAGAGATCTCCATGGTGCGGTCACAAATAACAGGGAATCCACCACAGTACAGCCAATTCTGCGGGGCATTAGTCGGAATCGCTTGTCCTCGTGAGCTCTTCATTGATTTTGACTCCACAACAGCTACTTCAGCAGTGAGGCGTTTGCTGTTGTCATCAAGAAATGTTACCCAGGCGTGATCTTCCGAGAGAGCAAGATGGATGTCCTGCAGACCAGAAAGATTCATATGTTGACTCACCGCGCATACAGCCAAAGCAACTCCAAAGCAATCCAATGACTTAGCTACACCAAGAAAATACAGCAAGTGTCAATTTACCAAAAAATTTAAATTCAAATAAAAGAATAATCTTATTGTCATCAATTTATTGTGGGTTATTTAAGCGTGGAAGCAAAATAGGAAAAACAATAAAAACGAAATCTCAATTATATTTAATTACTATTGTTTAGATATTCCAAATCATAAAATTATCATATGTAAGTCCATTTGCAAATATTGATATACTGAATGAGGTCTGTAAAAGATTGTATAGATTTAAATAGCATATTCCAAAACGGAAAAAACTAATTTTCAATAAATCTTATTACTCAAAGGGATGTTGAAACAATCTTCCGGTTAAATAATCTGTTGGTAGGCCCAAGGATAGGCGTATAGACAACATTAATACAATTTTATTAATGTTTTCAAGCATTGCACCAGCCTTAACATTTATTTTCTATCCATCGTTAAGATTCCTTTTATTCACACAGGACAAGATTGTGAGGAAGTTGGTAACGACAGATCTATCTTACTATTATTATTGTCTGTTCACGGCTTTCACCACCTTTTATGCATAAGGAATGAGAAATTGCAACTGATCGTTATTGCAAATTATGTAGCCTATGTCCAAGCGTTATATATCACATTAACAAATGTACTAACATTGATATGTGTACCTACCGGAACTACTCAAATCAATGTCCGGCAGAGTGCAATAATGCAACACGAACAACTCAATTTACGAGAAGGACCACACCAACAAGTTTCTGCATAACTGTAACTGTTTCCAAAATATCAATTTAATCAATAATAACGATACATAGTAACAAGGTTATCAAAACACTGCTGGCTCCTTCTCCAACTTAAACTCTCTAAGGGGCTGTTTACATGAGGCGGGCCAGCCCGGTTGGCACCGGGATGGGCTAATTTTGTCGATTGTTTATATGGGAATTTCCTGTCCGGGCTGGCCCTGCTTCAGCCTGGAAAATTTTCGCCGGGCTGGTCTCCGTTTCTTCGACGCAAGCCGGTTCGCCACATTTTTCACGTTAGAAGCACGTCTTTTGGTCTGCATAAACTCTGGTTGTCCTTCTATTTTACTGTCAGTGCATTCTGTAATTCCTTTTACGGAATATGGCAATCAGAATAGAAGCCAAGTTTATTACAAGCTCGATCACTTCGCCACTCGATCGAAACTGTTCGGTTTGGATTCCATAACGTGTAATGATGATAAAAAGCCAAAGAAAGATACGATCTTGAGCTTTTATCGACTCACACGAGTCGACAAATTATCCGTTTGCACTAACTGTTAAATTCATGTCACCCTTGCGCTTGCGTAGAAAACTTAAACTGCCGGGCCAGCCTGCCTGATATTGTTTATATGGCATTTTGTCGCATTTTCTCATCTCACCCAGGTGGGATCCCACCGGTAATGTGGTGGGATCCCACCTCACCGGGCTGGCCTGACAATCAAATAAACGCACCGCACAGAAAAATGCGAAACAATAGCAGGCAACGATCTCACTCAAAGGTGTCAGCCCGTCTAGCCGGGCTGGCCCGCCTCATGTAAACAGCCCCTAACTGAAGAGCCAGATTACCACGTGGCCCATGCATATAATTAATAATGGCAGTCAGCTACATATAAAACGAGGTTAAACAACAATGGCAACTAATGCATAACAATATTCTACTAATTATAATCACAACGCTCAAAACAATTCATACAATTATTGCTTTTGTAAAACAACACAATATGTAATAGGTAATATAGACACTTGACGAAACATGTATACACAGTATTTACCCTGCAATTGGGTGCAAATAAATCTCATCAACAAAATCTCAGTATTACCAGTCTCATCAACTCAACTTTACAATTATTTATCTGAGTATCGCTTACTATCAAAGCTTCAATCAGGGTTTAGAAGGCATTTAACATCAAGTAGCATATACGTTTTACGGAATTTTGTTTTCGAAAATTAAACGATAAGATTTTATAGGAGTAATTACCAGTATAGATCCTAGGAAATCTAAGGGTATAGTAAATCATCAAATCTTATTACAAAATCAGGGTTACATGGAAGTAATAGAAAAGCTTACATTGGTTTAAATCATACTTATTGTAAATAGAAAACAAATTGTATGTACTAAAAAAAAGTGTAGAATCAGAATAAGGAATGGTTAATTGTGGAGTACCGCAAGGATCTACACCTTGCTGTTCAACGAGGCTGCTTCACAAAGTTTGACCATCCACAGTCTGGGCTAATTGCTATTCTCCACTACCTTGGAGATTTTATGTAACAATTATTACATCGAGCACAGTAGTCAACCTACCCATCAGTTCGTAGTCCACAGGAACAATTTCAAGGTTTGCGCAGAACAACCCGCCCCACTGTCGTTGGAACTTGGAACCATTCAATCGCCATTCAGTTGAAGGCACGGAACACTATGAAGTGCCATCTGACAACAGTCCTACAATGCCTGGACCTTCACACAACCACCGAGTGACTCCACGCTGTCAGGACTATATTATTAACGATGTCATCGTAGAAGGCACTCTCTAAGACTCTAACCAGAGGGGGATGATGTAATGTTAGTATGTTACTAGCTAACTCAATCTCTGCTTTGCTGTCATGTAAATGTGTATGTTGTAATAATATGTATTTTGCACAATTTAACTGGACCAATTATTGAATGCTAGTTTTTAGAGAGGTTGGCAGGTAGAACAGTCTTGCCTCCCAAATGTGCCTCTTGTCGTTTTCTTTGTGTGTTATACAGTTAACTCGATGTAAAATGAAAAAACAGGAGTCGCTATTTGTTGACACGACGGGAATATAATGAAACTGATTTACAAAATAATAGTTACATAATGGCTAATGCGTTAGCGTAAAAACAATTTCTACAACAGTAGGCCTACGTGAATTGAGATTAGAAGATATATTATACTAACTGCTATTACTATTATAAAAACTGCTATTAGTTTAGGGTTACTGTAAATAGTCATACAACATTCTTTTTGCTTTTACAATGTACTATTGACCCTTTTAACTTTTGGAGGGCCGTGAGCGTGACAAGCGAAAGCTTGCCAGGATAGCCTCCCTAAATAAAGATGATGATGATGATTATGATCCATCATTTAAAGAACATGATCAAGGATCAAAGCATCAGGATTCATAATCAGTTGACTATTTGTAATAGGTTAGAACTCAGGCATATCAATTGTTCTAGAATTTATTTCTCGGGGAAGCAAATGACAAACTCTGCAGACTGGGCCAGTCTGGGTCAGTGGGCTGCTGGCTAATACTACTTTTATTCTGTTAGCCTAGTTATTTAACTTACTTTACAAAAGCAACTGACCCAGCCCTGCATATGAATGGCAAAAAGTTCATTGCTATCTTCCAGTTAACAAATGTAGCATACGGGGCGACGTCTTTTACCTTTGAAAAGGCTGTACAGTGATTGAACGTGGAGTCGGTCTTTAGCATCTTTCTTTCCAACGAGACGCCAAATCTCTTCGGCTATGATTTTTATCTGCCTCCGTCGAAAATCAACCAAATCAGTCGCAATGTCCAATATAGAAAGCTTCTCACTGCAGGTTTCGGTAAGTTTTTCAAAAGCATAGTAGATTCCTTTGAATTCTTCGAGTGTAAAACAAGGAAATTCCTCCACAGTTGAAAGCTTGCTCTTACTTTTATCACTTGTTAATTGAAACTCAATAAATCCAAGAACAATCGAAAGGGCTGCTATATTGGCATCTCCACGTTTGATTTCTGATTCAAACAACCTTTCGACATCTTTGAGTGACTTCAAAGGGAAATATTCATATAATTGTGACATTATAATTATTTCAAGTTGAAAGAACGAAAGTGTTGGCAATCCAAATAATGTCCACCAGTGTCTCGCTATCATGATATTTGCCTCGAAAATGAGTCTGTGTGTGTACAGTATATTCGTGAAATAATGGGAAGCATACATTCTCTGCAGTAAATAGTTATTAATACTTAACAGAAAAAAATTGTAAATAAACTTGCAGGATCATTGCCGGCAGGCGGACATTGCTGGTATGCGACGATATTCCATAGAAAGGTGGCCATAGTTCACACAATCAATTCAGTTCTCCACATCATACAGTCTAATACATTACTGCAAGCATGCTGCAAGTTATACACCGATGCAGCCGAGACAGACTACAAATTAAGCTTATACAGAGCAATAGGAAATGAGATAGTTTAATTAGATACAGTAATACTGTCCTGTATACTGAAGTTAAAAAGATGATATTGGAATTTAACACGAAACAGAACGGTCAAAGGATATTGCTCAGTAGAACCGTAAATGACATCCACAAGGACGGTCCACGTGAAACAAGAACTACACTGTTGTGAGGGCCTAATAAAATAAGATGGGATACATGACATGCTGCATGCAGCCAGCAAGGCTACTCACTGCAAATCAACAAGTGGTGAGTTACTATGACAATCGCAAGACTGCAAACGTCAATACACGTAGTTATGGCCGTAACAGCAACCAAGTCCTTTATGTTTTTACCAACAAGTTGAGAGGGCAGTGGCCACCCCTTGAGCCCCCTTATAAACTTAGCCCCCCTAGGAAATGGTCCCTTTGAAGCAGCACTAAACTATGTTTGAAAGTACACACATAATGGAATAGTAAAGAATAGATAATAATATGCATAGCAATGTCACATAATTTATAACCAGAAAGTGAAAGCATTATCCCTTCACATCATGAAGTTGAAGCAGAGATTAGGCAATCCTCTAGCAACTACTGTATTTGGAGATAGGTACCCGGGGTAGGTATATCAGTCCTAAATTCCCTTATACCCCTCAAACGATTCGCAGTACTTCCTTTAATGGTTCTGAGCTGGAGAGCTACTTAGATGTTCATGAAAATGTCTATACAGTATTCTACTGCGCATGTTCGCCTTATCTTTCTATACAGGACTGCAGGTGCGCCTCAACTACGATAAGAGTTTTCTTGTGAAGAACATTATCAGGTTGCCGACATACGAGAGTCCACATCTGACCTCATCACTGCTTCATTATCAATGATTTTATTACCGAAAGTTTCATTATATTACATGTTTTGATTATTTAGTGTTCAAGAAGACCAAAATTTAATCAATTTAGTGAGACAGATCGAGGGTCCTTCTTCTCTTTGCTAAACTGACCATTCCAAGCTAGTTATATTTTTTCAAACTAATTTTAGCTACTAACTATTGAATTTTTAACTTGTAACTCTTTTCCAATTTATTTTTTTACTAATAAAAAAATAACTCCCTAAAACCTGCTTTGTATACTAGATTTATGATTGAATAATGGAAAGCAACTAGTGTTTTTAAATGATGAGAACGTGGCCTTGGCCCTGAGTACAGAGTGGCATAAGCGTATCGCTAAGTGAGGTAACATAACGACAGATTTGATAACAGCGTCACCCTACCGTGAGCATGTATTTAATGTATTATTCATGACAGTAATTCCTACCACAGTGAAAGGCGACTGCTGCACCCATGTTATATAATGTGATGCAATTGTGATCACGTGTAGGGGGATTCCCTTTATTTTGCATTTGCACGTGCGATTGTCTTTCCACAAAAGGTCCGCACAGACACGGGAAAGCCAACATTTTGTCAGGACTTCGAAGGAGAAGAGTCTCAACGCTGAAGTTATTTGCACGGACAGTCGGGACGCCATGCCTCCACAAAACTGTCAATTAATCAACCAGGCATTAGATGGAACTCAAAATGGTAAGTGAAAGTCAGGAGTAATTTGGCTACAGTCATTCTTGTGTCTGTTATCATCTCATCGTTAGTCACAAATGCTGTTGCTTGATGGAGTACGACAACAAAAATTCAAAAGTTGTACCTTAGATTGAAGATTATTTGAAATTTCTGCTCGAAAAGCCGAAAAGAAAAGTTTCTTAACGTCGTGATAGAATCAGTTCCATCGATCTTCTGAAGCGTAGTTATTTCATCGAAACACGTGATGATGAGTAATCTCATTTTGTGATGCCCAAGTGCAAACTAACAGCGAAAAATTTACTCGTAGATATGCCTTTCTATATATATCCTTGTTTTTTTTTTATATCGTGAAAATTGTTCTGCAACATTGCATGAAGTTGCATTCATAATTCTGTGTTGACTTTCACGGTTGTTACGTAAGCTGACTCTCGCTTGGTCCAATTTCATTCTTTTGTGTGTTGTGAGAAATAAATGGCTTGACCACACAAAGTTTACTGTCCAGAACTGCCACGTTTTTCTTGTATAGTAAGGGAAAACATGGAGCCTGGCAGTGAAAATAATCCTTATTTTTTGTCCTGAAATAAGGAATCGATATTTAGTAAAGCTGAAACATGGAAATTGTTCGTAATATGAACTGACTCTCCCGGTGAAATTATTTTTGATATTTGTGATGATAACGGAACTGAAATAAGTATTGGTTTTGTATTTATCTGCTTTCGTTTTCATTCATTTGTTTGTTAATATGCAGAGATATTCAAACACCTAACACAATGCTAAAAGCTATAAAATTTGTGTCGCTCTTTTTGGTAGACAATTGAATTGGTCGGACTAGCCAGGAAATTGAATAATAATTATAATTATTGCTTTCTGATTGCGATTGCTTCGATGGACACCAAAGAAAGATCTCAAGAACGAGCTCATTTCGTTGTTATGTTAATTTGCATTTTTAAACAATCGCGTGACGAGACATCGTCCTGATTCGCGCACGTGCATCGTTGGCAGACATAGAATTCAACCTGGCACGATAATGGCCTTGTTTATAGAGAGAGAAGCACAAAAAGTCGTGTTAAGGCTCCTGGCATGCATTTGCCTAGCAGCTGCTTTCCTCGAAAAATATAGGTTGGTAGGCAGTTGACAACTGTCGAACACGTGTTCTTCAAAACAAACAGGAAAGTGGATTTACGATGTAAGTTACCAGCGAGAGGTGATAATTTGCTTTGAAATCCTCTTCAAGCCATTCCTACCAGACCTACCAGTCTACCGCAGCCGCATGCTATGCATCGTCGCCTGTGAGGTATTTTATTGATATAAGATATTACAAGTATCTTATGTCATGAATTTCTTTTTGTTTCAGCTGTTTCGAGTGCCTTCAAGCCTCAGCAGCAGCAGCAGCCGCACTCCAGCCAAGGAGCATTCACAGCCAAGGATGTGTTGGACATTGACGAATTGATGTCTTACTCGACCGAGCAGACGGAAGATTACCAACAAGTCGTGTCGTCTTGCTTGTCAAAGACAATGGGTCAGAAAGAGCGGCGCGCCATGTTCAATCTTCTGGCAAAAAACATCAACTTGGTGGACGAGTCAACGTGCGATCAATCGAAGAACAACGCCGATAAAGCAGACGATCTCCGATGGTCGAACGAGAATGACAGCGACCAATCAGATACTCCGTCCCATACCCCTGATTCGTCATCGTCGAACAGTACAGGTTCAGGGTTGTCATGTCAACAGAGAAAAACGAAAGAGAGGCAAAAGAGGCGACCGAGGCGGTACAAATACAATCCCAAGCCACTGATCGAGAAGACTGGACGCAAGTGTGTGCCAAACGAGTTGAAAGACGAAGAATATTGGGAAAAGCGAAGTCTAAACAACCAAGCCGCAAGAAAGACGAGAGAAGAGCGCAGAGCAAAGGAGTTGGAAGTGTTGCAAACAATTGAGCGACTCCAAAAGGACAATACGACATTAAAGGACTACTTGACACAATTAGAAGAGAGGAACCGATTTCTGATCGCAGAATTTACGAAACGTGAACAGGAAGTATGAATTAACCACACTGATGCATCAATCCGCAGAATGAACCTATCAGATCATTATGCTGCGATTTATTTGTACATAATATTATATATTTACAGCCACCTAGCTTCGAAAGTCTTTGGCAATGTAGTCCACTCAGTATTCACATCATGATGTAGACATTTAGATGACTTAAGATACAAAGTATTGCGTCAATAGATTGATGGTCTGAAGATTACACGCGTCAAAGTGAATGTCAATTTTAAATATTTCTCATTATGCTTGGTTTGTTGGGTACACTTTCGAAGAGCGGGTAGATGCATGCCAAGCGTTAGGAAATTAAAGGTGGGCTTGTTTTTGGTTAAGTGCTACATTTCAACAGTATTACCTCCATATGACTGATTAACCTGTACAATGAAACCTGTCTATAACGGTCACCTTTCGGACCTGAGAAAAATGACCTTTATAGACAGGTGGCCTTTCTGTCCAGGTAGATTTAGTATAAAAAGTCTCATTTTGGGGTTATGAATAGTCACTGGCCTTTGTACAAAGGTGGCTGCTCTATAGAGGTGGCCGCTAAAAAAGGTTTGACTGTACAGGCATGACGATTGCAAACGTTTCAAGCTAGTAATTGGCTAAGGTACAGACATTTTATATCCCTGGTTATTATTATAACAATACTCCGGGAACCCGTTGATTAAGAAGGCAAGCAGCCAGACAAGACAAGCGTGTCATTTAGTTGAGATCTGCCAATCATTCTGACTGAAGGTCACATTTCTACATACAGGTTATTACAGGGCGATCACGTGATCATCCGCGCATGCGTGCGGTAGAACCAACAAATTGACAGCCAAGAATAACCTTCGTGATAGACAATCATAGAAAGCTAAGTGGAATCGGTTTCCACTGAGATTACCTTAAACTTTAGTGGTTAATGATTTCTGCCCTAGCATCAATGATCTTCATAGCAACACCAAACCAAGGTCTGTGTTGAATGGAAGTGAGGTAGATATTGAATGATCATTGCTGAGTGCTGTATATGATGCAGTGAAACCGTCGAACTAAAGAACAATAAAAGTTCAGGGGGTCGTTTTCTCTATCCATTGTTCAGTATTCATGGTTTAACTATGCCTTCAGCAATCTGTCTCAGTCAGCTGTCTGTCTGTCTATCTCTATTAGCCCGTTAGTCATGTAAGCATTTTACCATTTGGGAGCGTTTGGATATACCGTAGTTTCAGCCAAGGTTTTAGCGATGCTAAAAAGTTAGAGGTGAATCAAGATGAATTCAATCGTATCCTGGCCCACAGCAGGCTGACTGACGAAACGACGAAGCCAGATCGACAGCAACGTAGCCTCTGTTTCATCGTAGCTTCGATTCTATTTTATCGGTTAATAATAATTAATTATATTCTGTTAATCGTTCACCCATATATTATGTACATTGAGCCTGCGCAGAAATGCTATTGTCTGTCGAGGAATTAATGAGAACATAAGTGACACTTTACCGTTCGTACGATTGAACCTGCGCATCCTAATTCTATTCATCACAACTTGTCTGAACGACATTAAAATCCCAAGATGCATCTGGATTGCTCTTTGCTGTATCGAGACTTTGAGCGAGTGCGCAGAATTTCCAGATCGTGTGCAGTTGGGGCATGTTGATTGTCTGAAGTAGCAAAGAGACTGAGTTTCCGATCCATAATATTAACGGGATTTATATTCTTGAGAGTAGCACAGCCTGAAGAAATCTGCATCAGTATCAAATCCAGAATTCTCCAGATTTCAAATCAGAGACATTGACCTTCCCCATAATGCATCGCTATTTCCAAAATGGTACTTGTGAAATGTAGACACGCTCCACTTGTCTCCAGTTCCCTACCCATATAGTAGGGACTGATGGAAATAGGCTAGTGAAAATGGTGAATTGTATCTGACAATGGATCATGGCACAAATTGCGTAGAAAGTGCATCTTGGAAAAGAAACGGCCGTGCTATGCGCAGGGCTGACTATAATAGTTATTATTAATAATGACCAGAGACTGACCTACTGTACTTGCAACGCTTAATGAAATAGTACTACATAACACATACTCCATCAATAATTAAAGATCACGTCATGCGTCGAGAGCATAATTATTATTTCAAATAGCAACAGAGGTCTGGGGACCAATTATCCCTTTCCTCCTTATTTCAGCAATATTTGCAACTAAGTACTTTTTCTCGTTAGGTCCTTGGTCTGCGTTGAGATTCTGCTTCACAGATGCCTCAAAGTAGTGCCTAACATTTCATGAAAGTGAGGTACAATGTTGCAAGCGTTTGAGAATACGCCGATGTCGTGTTTTGTGTATAGATCAAATCTTCGTACGTATACTATCGTTGTGTATTTGCGATATAAGTTTGCGCGAGAGCGTCCAAATTTCAATATTCCGTTTATTTCTTTGTGGTTTTCATCGCCTGCGATTTCCCTGCTATCTTCTGTCCTTCCTCAGTCTTGGCTATAAGTCTTCCTTTTCCAGATGGCTTACGTTTTCCTTTCTCGTCCTGTGTTGATGTCTGCTGTGTTTCGGTTCGCCGCACGGCCGGCAACGAAGGAGCGGATTGTTTACTTTTCGGCTGTTCCTTTGACGAATTTTTCTCAGCCTTCCATCGCTTAGAGAGGCGCGATTCTTGCGTTTTCTTTTTCTGCGCAGTCGACGAGCTGCTTTCGTTGGTTTTATCCGCATTGCTTTGTTTACTTGCTTCGCCGCGTTTATGCTTGCCGTGTCGGAAAGAAATGCTTTTCTTAAGCGATGATAAGACACCTGCGATAAAAAGCGTAAGAATTATGGTGGCGTGCAACAGACGACGAACACCATCAATCAACCAAGAGGGCGCGAAGCTACGACCAACTGGAGAAACGGATTAAGACCGGTGGCAGCAGAGTTCCCGTCAAACAGCCACAAATCCATCTCACGCCACTGAAAAACAAGTCGCCCGCAATGCCATCATCCAGTTACTCTTGATGAACACGACGAAGCACGAAATAATCTCCACGCGAGTACAACTTTAAAATCCAATCTCTGCAGAAACTGGAAACGAATAAACAACTCAAACTGACTAAACACTTCAGGTAAGATACGAAGACGAGTGTTACGCGGAAGCGAGGTTAATCTCGTGAGTGAGATTGACAATGAATTGACGCTGATCTGCTTCACGAGAATTAGATGGAGAAAGTTAGAAGAAGATTAAAACGCAAGTCCTTCAAAATCGTAAAATTTAAATTTTATTGCTTTAAATCGGAAATACAATAATTCAATTCATTCAATAAAACTACAACAATTTAATAATTTGTTTACAAAAGAATTACAATTGTGTGAGCGCAAGACTTCTGTTAGAACAATCAATGAATTTGCTTGAATGCTGTTGAAAGTTTGAACGACGTTAATGTGAACACCTCTATACCATTATTACGATTTCTTGTTGTTAGTATGAACGAGTTAAGACAGCTAATAGTCACATGCATGACGAATTTCGTAGGCAGTTGAAAGATCATTAAATGTGGTTGTTAGTGTTAATGCCAAACTGCATTGAGTTAGCCGCTAGATTGGAAATGCAACTTGGCTGAGTGAAATGCTACAGTGTGAACGTTCGTGATTCGATTGTAACATCGCTTCGTCATTGTTCGTTAGGTTAGCCTCATTCAATGGAATGTGGTATGATCATTGCGAGGTTGAGTCGTGACGTCATCAATTGATCTTGATTTTGCCGCGATGGCGTTAGCGTGGTGTTAGATAGCGGATGGGCAATGCCAGAGACATCGTGTGCAATTGAATCCTGTTAAACCTCATCACGACAACAGGCAGCCTTTTTTCTCAGCTGCCGGCGGCGTACCTCTGGTGGTAGGTGACTTGTCTTTCTTTTTCGCGCCATCAGCCCCATTGGAGACGTCAACCTGGATATCGTCAGGAGAAGCCTCGTCCTTCGGAGGTGCAATGGTATCAACCTGACCAGTAGCTGTCCCAGCCGAGGGTAATGCGGCTTTAAAGTCTGGGACAATCTCCTCCATTGGCGTGAAGGGCTCGATCGACACTTGGTTTGACTCTGCTGACGAGTAAGGTACGTTCTCCGTGGAAGCTGTTGTTTTGGCCGGCGCTTCGGATGACACTGCGTTCAATGTCTGATTGTGGCGGTCAACAGACGCTGACGACGTTTGACGATCAGAATCCAGCGACGCAGATGCCACCTGGCCATCCGTTCGATCCATCCCTCCAATCAACTCAGCTTCTGACTGCGGCGGAAGTTCAAGCACTTCGTCAGTGGCCTCAACTAATACTTTCAATTTCTTGTTTTTCTCTGACGAACTCGATCGAGAGACATTCGCATGCGTTGCTTCCACGGCCTCCGAACCACATGCATCCTCAACCGTTGGCAAGTCGGTTCCCTTTTCGTCTGACGAAATTGCGCCATTGGGTACACGGCCGTTCGCGTGACCGACAAGCCCTTCGACCTCCTCTTCGTGAATAGGGTCTTTGGCGTCTATGAGAGGCTGCTTTGCGTCGCCGTTCTCTCTTTTCGTTTTACCAGCAACTGAACGAAAAACAAACAAAAGCGAACGGGTTCAGTTTGCTGTCTACTGAAGGGAAAAAGTGCATGACACAAATTGACACTATCTCGTTACTGTTTTGTGCGATATAAAACGGAATAAAACTATCGACTTACGCAGCATGGCCGCCAGTCCACTGGCCTGTTTGAAATTCAGCTTTCTTTGATTTCTAGCGTTGGGGGCAGCAGCCGTACGGCCTGGTTTGACAGAGGAGGATTGCTTTCTGAGCGGGAATCCGTGCTTGATCTCGTCCATGAGTTTGTCGATGACACACACCTCTTCCTGTGGTGGGATCTTGGACTTGATTTTGGTAGGAGCACCACCTTGGCTGATTCTCTTGGCTTCTTCGGCCGCCTTCTTCCGCTCTCGTTCAAGGCGCTTCTCTTCCTGCTTCTTGAATTGCTCATTCTCCTACGCATCGAATCAAGCAAAGAATCAATGGATGACCACATGGAGATTCTCTAAAATACTTTCACCCGGCAACTTCAATAAATTGTAAACCTATTAATTGTTTAAATCAATTTCTTTCATCGCCAATTTCTTCACAACCGTGTAATTCCTCATGCTCGTTAGTCTTGTATTCTATTGGTAAACGATGATTTTGCTGACTAGAGTTAGTTGAAACTTCTCACAATAAATAAAAATCGACCAGCCCTTCGTCGCTAGTAAGACACATCAACTGCTACAAATCAATACACGGCTGCCATGCAATTGGCTAAACTAATCATATGACCTAACAAGGTGTTATTGCTACGTCTAACATGTTTTCCGATAAAATGAATGAATGAATGAATGAATGAATGAATGAATGAATGAATGGATACAATCAATCAATCAATCAATCAATCAATCAATCAATCAATCAATCAATCAATCAATCAATCAATCAATCAAGCAATCAATGTATTCAAGATTGTATTCATGTAGCCAATAGCGCCAGTATTGAAATTGTACATTTAACAGAGAAGTTTTACCTCGATTGAGGTGTAAACAAATTATCAATCAATCAATCAATCAATCAATCAATCAATCAATCAATCAATCAATCAATCAATCAATCAATCAATCAATCAATCAATCAATCAATCAATCAAACAAACAATTAAACGAACAATTAGAACATCAAGCAAGTAAGCAATCGAAAAAGCAGTTAAGCGAACGAGCATGGTAGCAGACGAGCGAGAAAGATAACTGTCTCACGAAATGTAACCCGTCAAGCCGTAAATCCGTCGAACCAAGACAACTCCATCCACGCCAGCCTCGATTGGCACACAATTACCTTTTGCGCTTGTTCTAAGTTGGTAGCGAATGTCCTGACGATGGACAGCACTTCTTCCAGTTTGAACTTCGTAGGATCTTCACACAAGTAGACGGCTAGTTCAGCAGACAGTTCACGGATTGCTGCAATCTCATCCTCCAGCTCCTTCAAATCTCGATCGGCAGACTTACAGAAAACAAAATGGAAAACAACTCCATAAAAGCAAAAGGCTATCAACGAATTCCTCTATATTCCAAGCATTACAACAATTAATCGTGGAAATAAATGACAGCCACAACGGCAACTTGAAATAGAAAACTATTACAGTGAAACCTGTCTGTAATGGTCAAATTTGGGACCTGAGGAAAATGACCTTAGACAGGTGTCCTTTCTGTCCAGGTTGATTTCTATAGAATGTGTCATTTTGAGGTTATGAAGAATGGTCTTTATACACAGGTGGTTGCTCTATAGAGGTGGCCGCTAATACATGTTTGACTGTATCTGTCTCGTTTGCTTTACGTAAGCTGTTCGCTTTCTCGACTTTGTGAGCTGAATGGTCTCCGTTGCCTGGTGTTTCTCGTCAGTGTACTATAAAGTGACCGTATACACTCTTGCTCTTCATTGATAAGCTGTACGATGTGGATTTCTACTGCTGTCAATCAAGTTACCCTGTTGTGTGACGAATACAGTTACTTCCATGAACTACAATATATAATCCATTCGTTGCTAAGATACATAGACAACAATACAAAATGTAAATTCACATTGTTGTTGTGATTTTTGTGCCACATAAAGTCAATTGCAGATTAGAAATAAACAAATAAATAATGAATCAATGAATCAATTAAAAATAAACCATTTGATTTTTTAAACAAACAAACAAACACACAAACAAACAAACCAACCAACCAACAAACAAACAAACAAACAAACAAACAAACAAA